>VKOC01048577.1:0-39019 GCA_009364415.1 Spea multiplicata | reverse complement strand
TAAGCACGGGTGATCAGGACAGCGTCGTTAAGCAGACCAGGGTCAGGATACCGGAGGTTCACAGAGTCGTTAAGGAAAGCCAGGGTCAGGATACCGGAAATACACAGGAGCCGAATGGATAGCCGAGGTCAGGATGCCAGAGATACACAATAGCCGTTTAGCGGACCGGGGTCAGGATGCCAGAGATACACGAAGTCGGAAGAATAACCAGAGTCAGGATACCAGAAGTTCACGATAGCCGTTGAGCAGACCAGGGTCAGGATACCAGTAATAGTAGCAAGGTACAGGTAAAATACGAGGGGCTCAATAGGTACAGAAGCACCAGTACAACTGAGCACCGGTGGATAGGTTTGAGCAGTTTAAATAGCCCGGGGAGGCGTTCCCCGGCGTCCCTGACGTAACCGCGCCCACCGTCGCCATAGCGACGCAGCGGAATCCAGGCGGCGGTCAGCCGCATAAATATTCATGAAGCGGCCGCGCGTGTGAGCGGCTGCTTCATGTAGCAGGGACCCGTGCCGGCGTTTCTGCCGGGAGGATGGAGAGGAGCTTCCCCGCGGCTGCCAGGTAAGTGCCTTACAGGATCCCCCCGCAAGACGCGACCTCTGGGGGCGTGAAGAACCCGGTTTGAGAGGATGCAGCTTGTGGAATCTGTGAATACAGACGGGGGCGTGCACTTGATCTGCCGGTTCCCAGGTTCTTTCCTCTGGACTATACCCCTTCCAGTGTATCAGGTATTCTAAGTGTCCACGATGGATCCTGGAGTCAACGATCTTTTGTACCACATACTCTTCCACCCCATCGATGACAACAGGAGCAGGCGGAGGAGGTACACGACCAGGAAAAGGGTTAGCTACCCATGGCTTGACTAGAGATACGTGGAACACGGGATGAATCCGACATGTAGCGGGCAGTTTCAGCTGCACTGTTACTGGATTGATGATTTTAGTGATGACATAAGGACCGATAAACTTGGGTCCTAATTTTTTCGATGGCACCTGCAAGCGCAGGTTACTTGTGGATAACCAGACTTTGTCACCGCAACGGTAGGTAGGTGGGCTGGATCTATGACGATCTGCATATAATTTGTATGTTTTACGAGCCTTGATCAAGTTCTCTTTCAGGGTTCGAAATTGTCTGGCGAGAGTGATGACTCGGTCCGTGATTCCAGGAACCATAGGTCCGGTAGGTAGGCCCGGAATCATGGTAGGATGGTAGCCGTAGTTTGCAAAAAATGGTGACATTTGTATGGAACGTTGTTTTTGGTTGTTGTAGGTAAATTCCGCAGAGGGAAGGAACTGAAGCCAATCATTCTGGAGGTGAGTGGTGTAACATCTCAAATATTGTTCCAGTATTTGGTTTAAACGTTCTGTTTGACCATTGGTTTGAGGATGAAATGCCGTGGACAGCGTGGGACGAATGTGTAGACTTCGACAGAAGATCTTCCAGAAGCGTGATGTGAATTGTACCCCCCGGTCAGAGGTGATGGTCTGTGGTAGTCCATGGAGCCGAAAAACTGTATTCAGGAACAAGGTGGCCGTGGTTGCTGCTGAGGGAATACCAATGGTGGGAATAAAATGTGCCATCTTAGTAAATCTGTCTACCACTACCATTATTGTGTCGTGTTTCTTTGAGGGTGGTAGATCTACAATAAAGTCCATAGAAATCTTCGACCAGGGAACCGACGGAATAGGTAACGGGCGGAGGAGGCCTACCGGTTTCTTGCGTGTGGTCTTGGTTCGGGCACAGGTGGTACATGAGCGGACAAACGAGGTAACGTCTTGATCCAGTGAAGGCCACCAAAAATGACGTCGGACAAGATCTAGGGTCTTCTTAATGCCCCCATGTCCAGAAAGGAGGGAGTCATGACAGGTTTGTAGTACCCTTAGACGGGCCGGTCGTGGTACAAATATCATGTTACGATAATAGAAAAGGTTCCTGGTACGACGGATAGGAGGGTGTGTTCTTGGTATTGAGACGCCACGGGATGAAGCACGGATATAGTCCATAAGGGGTGGTTGGTGGGTGAGAAACAAATGGGATGGGAGAATGGTATCGAACTGACTCTTAGGGTGATGCGAAGTAACTGGTATTCGGGACAAGGCGTCCGCTTTAATATTTCGGGATCCAGGGCGGTAGGTGATGTGTAAATTAAATCTTGTAAAGAAGAGAGCCCACCTTGCCTGTCTCGGGCATAACCTACGTGCAGAACGAAGATACTCGAGGTTCCGATGGTCGGTATAAACCGTCACGGGGTGTATGGTACCTTCGAGAAGATGACGCCAAGCTTCTAGTGCCTGCTTGATGGCCAACAATTCTCTATCCCCCACGCTGTAGTTCATTTCTGAAGGGGTGAGTTTGCGAGAGTAGTAGGCTACTGGGTGTAGACTCTGTTTTTCTCCATGTCTCTGGGATAAGATTGCCCCTACGGCTACATCCGAAGCGTCTACTTCCACATAAAAGGGGTCGGCAACGTTAGGTTGGATGAGGATAGGAGCCGTGGTAAAATACCGTTTCAAGATGTCAAATGCTTTCTGAGCGTCGGGGGACCATGCGAAATGAGAGGACTGGCAAGTAAGTCTCGTGATGGGTGCAATGACATGAGAGAAATTTCGAATGAATTTGCGATAATAATTCGCGAAGCCGATGAAGCGTTGGATCGCTTTTTTATCAGAGGGTATCGGCCATTCCAGTATTGCTGACACTTTCTTAGGATCCATTTGTAGATTCCCCGGCGTGATAATGAACCCCAGAAATTCTACTCGGGAGGATTCGAATTGGCATTTCTCTAGTTTAGCATAGAGATGATGTGAGCGTAGGCGTTTGAGGACCAGTTTAACCTGGTCTCGATGTTCAGACAGAGTTGATGAGAAAACGAGGATGTCATCCAAATAGACTACCAGGAAGATGTCAAGGTAGTCCCGGAACACGTCATTTAGGAAATGTTGAAACGTTGCGGGGGCGTTACATAACCCGAAAGGCATTACAAGGTACTCAAAGTGTCCATAGCGACTTCGAAAGGCGGTCTTCCACTCGTCTCCCTTCCGTATACGAACTAGATTGTAAGCCCCCCGGAGATCAATCTTAGTGAAGATGTGTGCATCTTTCAATCGGTCCAGAAGTTCAGGAATAAGGGGCAACGGATATCTGTTCTTTATAGTGATTTTGTTCAATTCACGATAGTCGATGCAAGGGCGTAAACTGCCATCTTTTTTTTCAACAAAGAAGATTCCTGCACCGGCGGGGGAGGTAGACGGACGAATAAAACCCTTGGCTAAATTTTCTTGGATATAGTCTTTGAGGTGACGTAGTTCAGGTTCCGATAATGGAAATATTCTGCCAAAGGGAATAGGAGCTCCTGGGAGAAGATCGATAGGACAATCATAGGTCCTTTGGGGAGGAAGAGAGTCAGCTCCCTTTTTATCGAACACGTCACTGAATTCTGCATATTGCTTGGGGAGACGTAGGATCGGAGAGGAGGACGAATCGTCGGGGAGTAGCAGAAGTGATTGGCGATTGGAGAGACAACGAGTGCGACAAAAAAAGGATTGGAAGGAGAGGGTGCCTGTGGCCCAGTTTATTGTAGGATTATGAAGCCTCAGCCAGGATAGTCCGAGAATAATCGGGAACATAGGTGATGGAATCAAGTCAAAGTTCAGATGTTCCATATGATTATTTCCCAGTAGTACCCGGAGTTGTGGTGTTTCTTGAGTAATGGGTCCCGAGGATAGCGGAGTGCCATCTACTACTTGGATATGTATTGGAGCTGCTTTGGTCAATGTGGGTATGTGCAATTGTTTGGCAAAGTCTTGATCCATAAAGCAGCTACTGGCACCGGAGTCAATGATGGCAGACACTGTAGTAGAATTACTGGTCCACTGCAAAAACAAAGGAATGGATAAGTGAGGAGACCCATCTCTAGGAAATGAACTCAAGCAAACTGTAGTATGTGTGGGCTTACCCTTAGGAGGGCGTCGAGGACAGGAGTGGATCAGATGCCCGGGTTCACCACAGTATAGGCACAGGTTGTTCCTCCGACGGTGGGTTCTCTCAGCTTCGGATAATGGGCCGCGAGCCACTCCGATCTGCATTGGTTCTTCCGGAGGGGGCATGATCGCTGGTAACCGGAGAGGAGGAAGGGTAGGAACCGTAGGAGCAGTGTGAGCCACAGGAGGGAATTGGCGTCTCGGAGCAGGAACGGCTGAAGCTGCGCGTTCTAGGCGTCTTTCCCGAAATCTGCGGTCAAGCTGAATGGTCAGATATATTAACTCCTCTAATGAATTGGGAATACCCACGCGGGCCAGTTCATCCTTTAAGCTCTCGGATAAACCTAGACGGAATTGGTCCAGAAGTGCTGGTTCGTTCCATTTACTTTCAAAAGCCAGGCTCCTGAATTCTGTGACATATTCCTCCACAGGTCTTTTGCCTTGGCGTAATGCACGTATGGCTGCTTGTGCAGAGGTGGAACGAAATGGGTCATCAAACAAGGTATCCATAGCATGGCTGAAATCAGCCCAGGAATTCAGGACGGAGTTATTAGTGTGAAGCAAATGATGGGCCCATAGTTGGGGTTCACCAGAGAGCAAGGAGATCACAGTTTGTACTTTAACATAGTCAGAGGCATACGTTCTAGGTTGTAGTGAGAACAGGATCTGGCAGGAGGTCATGAATGTGCGATAACGAGTTCTGTCCCCAGAGAAACGTTCAGGTAAAGATACCTTAGGTTCAGGAGCAGTAGCACCGATTTCCTCCATCGCCGGGGGCGGAGCTGTACCAGAAGGGGATCCCCCGGAGGTAGGTAGATTTGTCTGGAGTTCATGAAGTTGACGCTGCATGTGTGCATGACTAGTTTGGAGGTCTTGAAGAGAACGAGTAAGGGAGGCAATTTGTCCCGTGAGAGCCGAGAGGGCGTCAGCAATTCCTGCGGATTCCATGTCCGGGCTCAGTTGTTCTGTAAGGATCGTCTTACCAGAAGGAATCCGGAATGCAGAAAAGGAGCACGCTTGCTCAATACAGGACACGCACAAGGGGCCTGAGGTGGATAACAGGGCACTTGGCGGTGTTGCTGTAAGCACGGGTGATCAGGACAGCGTCGTTAAGCAGACCAGGGTCAGGATACCGGAGGTTCACAGAGTCGTTAAGGAAAGCCAGGGTCAGGATACCGGAAATACACAGGAGCCGAATGGATAGCCGAGGTCAGGATGCCAGAGATACACAATAGCCGTTTAGCGGACCGGGGTCAGGATGCCAGAGATACACGAAGTCGGAAGAATAACCAGAGTCAGGATACCAGAAGTTCACGATAGCCGTTGAGCAGACCAGGGTCAGGATACCAGTAATAGTAGCAAGGTACAGGTAAAATACGAGGGGCTCAATAGGTACAGAAGCACCAGTACAACTGAGCACCGGTGGATAGGTTTGAGCAGTTTAAATAGCCCGGGGAGGCGTTCCCCGGCGTCCCTGACGTAACCGCGCCCACCGTCGCCATAGCGACGCAGCGGAATCCAGGCGGCGGTCAGCCGCATAAATATTCATGAAGCGGCCGCGCGTGTGAGCGGCTGCTTCATGTAGCAGGGACCCGTGCCGGCGTTTCTGCCGGGAGGATGGAGAGGGGCTTCCCCGCGGCTGCCAGGTAAGTGCCTTACAACTGTCTCCTAAAATGCACCTCTATAGGCTAGATTGTATTATTAGAAAAATACATTCATTATAGTATTTTTCCAATAATACAATCTAGTATTCAGGAAACAAACAGACAATGTTGGGAAATATCCATCAAAATGTTCTTGTAAACATCTTACAGCATACAGTAATAACCAAATAAAACTATGTACCAAGTATTCAAAATTATTTGTGTACTTTTCCTAGGCGACCATTTTCCTTGGTGGATTTTGTTTGCGTATTGGAGTAATACTTTTATAATACATTCATTTGTAGTAACCACTTAAATTTTGCAAACGTGAGATCATCTATGTTCAGATATCATATCTATTCCCACTGTAGTGATTAAATTCCCAGGAGTTAAACATCTGTTATCAGGGGACTTGTACTAAGTACTGGTCATTTGTGTTTCATAATTATCCTGAATAAACACAATTAGTTCCACATTCTGCTGTTTTTCTAAAGGCATCTGTAAACATTCTGTAAATCTCTTGTAGCAGCTTTTGGCAATCATTATAAATTCCCCCCAACGCAAGCTAGTTCTCAGCTGATCCTTCACTGTTTTCTAACGAAAAAGCCCAGAGGAGTTTTGAGACCTATCAAATAACAACTGCAAAGGGTTATATCTCATTTAATTAAGCATTGTGTGCAGACAGTAACTGCCATTGTATGCTCAAAAATATATTTTATAATATATGCACTGTATGCCTGTAACTATTTCACAATATTAACAATATACCTTCTTTTCTTGTAAGTTTCATCTATTCTGGGCATTTTTGGTTAGCAAATAAACACTGACACCATATTATTATTATTTATTGTTTTATATAGCGCCATCAAATTCCGTAGCGCTGTACAATGGGTAGACAGGACATAACAAGTATTATGTAACATAACAAATTGACTAACAGAGACAACAGGTGAGGAGGGCCCTGCTCAAAATGTAAAACTTCTATCTGCTATGATTAATAATTTTCCACATTGTAATTTCTGCATTTCTGTAATTCACAATAGTTAAGGATGTATATTAGTATAATTCACACAGTTCTTAATTGCTCACATAACATATTTAAAATTAAATCACTTAAATATTTCTTCCCAGTTCTATGGCCATAAAACATTGACCATTGAACATTTTCCATTTAAAACATCTTGGCTGGTATAGGCATAATACACACGTTTTGCTGCTTTCACTAGCGTCCTCCCATGGGCACACTGATCAAACTCAAGGGAGCTCACGACCCTGGGAGTGTCCCGCACTTTACACTCAGTATGCCGGCAACTACCAAACACAAAGAACTGGGACAACCTCCTTGCATATGATTGGCCCCCCACAATACCGGCATGAGTGGATGGAGTCAAAATGTCCAACCCTAATTCTAATAAATTAAACTACCATGCCGGAAAAGACACGTCGGGGCAACCATAAGATTCCTGTGTCAACCTGCAGTACCCCCATGACTTCCCTTATTGCCCAGTAGAACATATAAGTTCCGAACTCCCCATCCAGGAGGCACACAGCTTGCAGACAACCCCGAAACAAGGAAATAAAGTCAGCATGGCTCAACAGCAAGCCTGGAGACCTGGAGTCACTGCCAAAAATCCCTGCAATCACCTCACAGGGCATTAGGACAAGGTATGCCTTTAAGCCTGCAGTGCAATCTAGTAAAACCACTCCCACTATCAAGAGCTGCAATGTCATTAATAATACTAGTAACATATCCTACCCTAACATTTACTTTGAACTGTAAAAATCCTAAAATAAATATCTTAACAAACGAAGAATCATAGTGAGGAGAGGATGTAGCATAGCTCGGCGCCCCTCTCTCTCCTCTGCGAGCCCTCTAGCTTGGTCTCAGTGCCGGCTTGTAATGCTGAGCGCTGGTAAATGATGTCATTTCCGGCGCTCAGCAGTAAAGCAGCGCGCACAGTGGCAGAGCAGGGAGACTCGCCGCAGGACTGCTGCAAGGTAAGTACAAAAGGGGGGTGGAGGAAGGGTAGATAATAGGGGGGACGGAGAGGAAGGGTAGATAATGACTAATGGGGCGAAGTTTAACATGCAGCCACCATGGGGGTGGCGGCATTTTAAACTTCACCCCAGGCGGCATTATGTCTTGGGCCGGCCCTGTTACCAAGTACAATATTTTCTTTGAAACAGAAGAGTGACAATCCATTTGACGGTCCCTCAGCCAGGTTTCTTTTAATAATAATGTATAAATACATGCGTGTCTAAATTATTCCCTTTACACACACACATATATATATATATATATATATATATATATATAGTAGCTTGGCATATTGATAGCAATTAACAGGTTTTTAAATGCACAGTGTTATCTGAAATGATGCTTGTTAATAAAGTGTAAGCTATATAAAGGAGTATAAATATATCAGAATTCAGCTGCTTCTTTGTAAATGTTTCCAGATTGATGTTATATTTAGTTTTTAGTATATATATATATATATATATATATATATATATATATATATATATATATATACACACACACATATATGTACAATTGGGTAAAGATGGACCTTCTTATATCTTGTGAAGTTGCTTGAATCATTTAGATTAAAGGCTCATTTTATTAAGACTCAAGAGTGATTATAGAAAGGGTCATGTAAAGAGCTTCACCTGCAGGAAGGTCTGAGCTGCCGCTGTATAATGTATAGCTAAATCATTGAGGAGAAATCTCATACATTACCTATGCATTATGCTAGACCAACTCAGACTTTTTTGTAGAAGGTTTGTCCTTCGTATAGTTAAATCAAGGAGACATTTTTAACTGTCATGCAGTCGCTCTCTTGTTAGTTTGTAAGTATTTTGGAGAGGATGCAGTATAGAGGTCACTGATTACATTGTGTAAGGCCTGGACTGGGACCATTACATCATACATGAACTTCTATGGTCATTATAATAATGCTTTCTTGTATTTCATTTCTTTACCTTTCAAAGCATGCTACGCTTTGTGTTTACTAGTGCCCATCATTTCTTCAGTGAATGCATTCAGACTTTGGACCCCTAGAAGCTCATGGGTAAGGTTTTAGGCATATGTTAAACTATTGCGTTGGGTGAGGTTAAAAACACATTTGACAAATGCCAGTTTTTTAGATTGGTCCAAAACAAAGATGGAGTTCCATGCTGTGCATGTGAGTCAGAATTAATTCAGATAAGGGCTAGTTATGGAATTTGAGTTCAGATAAAAGTAAGTATTATAGCATTATAATTATGACTAAGGATGTGGGACAGGCTCAATTATCTCTATATGTTTCTGCCGGCTGTAATCTATACAATTAAACGGCTTCAAGCTGTGTGGTGTAATGTAGTCCCCTATTGATAGTGCAGGAAGGTCCTGGGTCCAAGGCTTCTAATTGGACTACTCATGAAGTTGACACTAATATCATCTGTTGCTATTACCTTCTGTAATTATTTATGACCAGGAATGAGTGGAGTGTGTGTTATCATGTCAATGTTTTATTATGTGCAATGTATTTACTCATTATACAGTCGCACGTAAAGTAGTGGTGATTACACACATACACAATGACATGTTTAAATGCAAAACAGAATATGACAATGGAGTGAACGTCAGTGTTTTGTGTTACATCTTTGGTTTCTGGTGGTACTTTAGTTCTACCAACCAAAACATAATCAAGTAGGTAAATACATAGATCCAAATATTTGTAATAAAACACATTTTCCTCTTTAATATGCTCTGACCTTTTCAACCTAATTTTCCATTTAAATATTTATTAGCAGTCACTCACCTGCTGAAACGCAGATACTTAAACTATTCCTTCCTGACAATACCGACTACATGGTGGTAAGAACCTTCTTACTGATAAAGGGATTTGTAACAAATCACTGTATCAGTCAGTTCAAAAACACGAAGACATGAGTCACTGATGAAACCACAAACACATGGAGACAGTGATATACCATATAACAATGTACACTAATCACATCACCTATGGATTAAAAACAATGTTTTACAAAGTAATAAATGTCATTGCTTTATACCTACAAATATAGTTTTCTTTGGTAAGTTCTTTCTGATTAAGTACAAAGCACCATACAAAAAGTGTCATTCTTTTGTGAGCCTGGAATGTGCCGTTGGCCCAGACTACATGCTACGTATCTGGCTGCCCTGTAGAGGATGTGAGCCATAATTCTCTCCATGGAATACCAATGAGCCGTTTGTTAAAGGGATCAGATTGTTCCTGTCATGTATTTTCCCTTAAAAGTAGCAGGTTTTACATTCTAAACATTGGCTTTTTTTTAGTAAAGAAAACAGCGGATATCCTAGTTTCCAAGAGTATTTTCCTACTTCTTGTCAGTGTCAGCACTGCAACTTAAAAAAATCTGTTTTCTTTCAAACCTTGTCTTTGTGCAATTGGTGATATTTTTTTTATTTATTATTTTCCCATTTTGTCCTTATGTACAAGGGTAAACACTATGCTTCTGCATCGAGCTAGAGTGTGCTAAAGGGAGGATAAACAGTGGGGAGCCCTAGCTATGCCACTGTCCTTAGCCTGTTCCTGATTCTATGGCCTGAGGCAGTGGTTTGCATTTTTAGGACAACAGCCGGCTATCTGCAAGCAGGAGACCACTCGTCAGGCTTCATTACTGCACACAAAATGACACAAGTGAGCCTGTGGTCACAACTGTGCTTATGGTGTGTCAAAAAGCTATTACATCTTATTGAAGAAAATATAATATGGAAGGCAGTTGTATTTGCTTAGAATCCTGAACATTAATTTGTGTGCCACTGTGTCCATGTGCTAATTACTGTAACATAGCAACTAATAAATCCTACAAAAATATGCAGACTTAGTGTCGGTAAGCTACTACTTCATTCAAAAATATTTTCTTTTATCATTCCAAAGTGGGCATAAATTAAGTAGCAAACCAACGCGTCTGCAAGCTGGGTCTGCTAAATTGCATTTTGAGGTTAATGAATTGGAAGCAGGCTATATAATGTCTAAGCTCTTACACGTACACTCATGTGTATATTGATTAACACTTTAATATATAAAAGGGTATCCTCCTGACTTAACAGCTAAAATCAATTTTATAGTCTTGTGCGTACATCAAAAATACGAATCCAGATAATATAACGATGGGAGGTCCTGATGGGTAACCTAAAGCTTCCTAGAGGCTCCCAATATTTGTTAGTGCCATTTTACCGTCTATGGGTGATATGGAAGTCCACAACAGCTTGAGTGTTAAGACTGGCTTTCCCTGAGAAACATTCACATGTTCACCACACCATATCTCCTATTTTTAGATTGTCTTTACCATCTGAAAGATGACAAAGCTGCTATAATTTTATTGTCTATGTACAGAGCGCAATGTCTGAAAATACTGTTTCTTGAAAATATGCTACATATAAATGTAAAAATGTAACAGACTCATCAAACATGGCCATCTGGCTTTAATAAAACATGTAATAAACACCCAGTCTCACATTAGTCATTTGTTTTATATGCTGATTATGACTTTAAATTATTATGAATGAGATATGACTATCACCATAGAAAGCAATTTTAACTAAGCGTATGGGGGTTTAGCCAAAATAACATGAAACAATGAAATAAATAGAAATAAATTAGCCAGACAATATCAGGTGTTTGAAATATGACCCTATAGTATGCGAAACATACAGTCTTGTGCATAGAAAATTCTCAAATGTCTCAAAGGAAATTATTTGGGGTCTTTCAGTTATATTTTATTTTATTATTACCTTTTATTTATATAGCGCCAGCAATTTAGACAGACCAAAACAATATATTAGGGAAATATATATTTTTCTATAATTACACTTATTCTGAGAAGGTGTAAAAAGGCACATATACAAACCCGAGCGTTTTTGTAGTATTTCCTACTCCCTCTGCTGTGGTTTGAATGCAGGTGTATATATTGAATAATCCAATAATCCCTGCAACATAGAAACAATTAATGTAATCTTGTTGACCAGCAATTGTAGCTCAAAAAAGGGGCAAAAAAATATTCTTGACTCCAAAATGACAATATGATTTCTTATGATCTACAAAGTATAACTAATCACGTCCTTATAACCATTTTCTGTAACATAGAAACATAGAATTTGTCAAGAGATAAGAACCATTTGGCCCATCTAGTCTGCCCATTTTTCCCGATGTACAGACTCTGACCTTAATCAGTCCTTGGTCTTGTCTTAGATTCAGGATAGCTTTATGTCTATCCCATGTATGTTTCAATTACCTCACTGTATTAGCCTCTATCACTTCTGATTAGAAGCTATTTCATTTATCAAACAGCCTCACAGTGAAATAAAACTTCTTTACATTACATTTAAATCTCTAACCCTCCAGTCACCAATGTTACCCATTGTACAGTGCTGCACTAAATGCTATATAAATCAATAAATAATAATATGCTGTACTTCCCAATATTTCAAATAGCCAAAGAAGGACAACTTAGTTTTCAGGGGGGAACTAGAAGACGTGGCTTTACCATGATTTTGTTATGTGACTTCTAAATGGTTATTTATGTAACCTAGCAAGGCATTTACGATAAACAAATTTCATTTAAGAGAAGTCTGCGTAGAAGGTAGGGAGACATTTCAAGTGTAAGAAAGAGTAAAGGGGAGTGTGAGAGAGTGAATGATACTGTAAGAGGGCATGAGAGAGCATGACAGAGTGGAAGTGTGAAAGAGCATGAATGAGGGTGAGTGTTCTGATAACCGCCTTAGGCTGAGGACACATGGGGGTAGGTGTGACTTTGGGAGTAAGGCCATCACGGATTCATGGGGCAACTTCTTGCCTGCTTGTCCAGTCCGCTCTTATGTCTAAGTCACCTTGTACTCATTGGGGGTATAGGGTGACCGAAAAACCCAGTCAGGTCTGCCCCAACCAGACTTTCAAATACCTTCTGGCTATGAGGACTGTGTATAGCCAGAAATACTCCATCTGCCTGACTGGGACAAGCATAGAAACTCTGTGGAACTTCCAAGCAGACTGGAACTTTGCCACAACTCACTAGAACTTTAACCGGGTGTAGCTTTTGACCTCATGCGATGGACTACAGTGCTTTTCAAAAAGTTAACTGGGGGGTCTGGAGCTTTCAAATGACACCTAACTTGCGGAGGAGTTGCGGAGGATAGTTGTGACTATATCTACACAGGGGGTCCCACAATCAGGCACCATGGGGACAATCCTATTACCCCATTGTATTGTTTGTTTGTGTATTCCCCTTGCTGGACCTGAAGGAGGAATTTGTGTGCCTGGTTTCCATTGTATGTTAATTGTGTTTGCTGTATATAAGTACCTATATGTCTAATAAAGTGAGTTATGTTTTCACTGTACATTGGTCTTGTCTACTAACTGGGGGAATTGGGCTATATTCCATGTTCCTGCTTTTAAGTCATCTTTCCTGCAATTTAAGTCATCTTTTTTTTTGTTTGAAATTCTCAGTAATTGTTATATGGATGCTCTCCCCAGGGGTATAACTAGAAACCATGGGGGCCCTGTTTCGAAAATTGCCCTGTAGCCCCCAAACTTCAAGAGCTAGTCTGTGCCATCATTGCCCCCACACAACTGGTCTGTGCCTTCTTTGCCCCCCTCCAACATACAACATATGTAAAAACACACAAATTACACACACTTAATCATACTCACTAACACACATTCCATCTCACCCCACTTACACATCCATGGTCACATTCACACACACACACATAGACACACACACAAACACACACAAGTACATATCCATGCTCACACACACAATTACACGCACATGCTCACACACACAAGTACACATCCATACATATATATATATATATAACCACATATACATATGTCCCACCTCCCGCCCCCGCTTTCCCACATTGTTCAAGCAACCTCAGATTCACCGCAGGGTCACGTGGCGCACCGGACGCCCTAGAGGCACGGGCCCTGTCGTAGCTGCTACCGTTGCGACCCCTGTAGTTATGCCAGTGTCTCTCCCCTTTCTTATCACATATTTTCACCTGGTCTAGAAGTAGCAACATATTTAGTTCAGATGGCCTAGGCCAGAATCTGCCCTTAAGATTGTATATGAGCCTGTGTGCTTTGGCCAAAATAAAGTACTGCTGCCTCATGTATTTTATGTATATATTTGTAGGTTTGGAGTTGAGCACTGGATACAGATCCCCCCAACAGTGCATATGTTCTTAATCTTCTTAGATAAGCACAGATGTATCAATCAGTGCCTGTCTGCCTACCTATAAGACCTTTGGCAATTTAAAAAGCCACTTCTTGGCACATGCCAATACCAATTGTAGGCGCTAAATACAATAGATTTCTTCTTTTTTGGAAAATGTTTTGTAGTAAAAATAATAATAATAGAGTATTGTTAAATCAGCATCCTGATAGGCTATAGCTGCATTATCTTGACACTCTTTTAGGGCGTTGTGCTATACATTTAAAAAGGCAGTCATTATGATTAGCAAAAGAATGTTATGAATGTTTTCCCTGTGCTCTCTTATTCCTGTTCCCTTTCTTTTCTTCCTCATCCATCCATCCATCCATCCACCCATCCAGTGACACAAACTGAAAGCTTAAATATTTATCTGCTCAGATAATTTTCTTAAATTAAAGATCTACTTGATAACACAAAACTACCTTATTGGTGTATCTAGCTCCATGTAGGAGATGGCATGGTCAAACATAGTTTTTCTTATAATGCTTGTATTTCTAAGGCAAATGCAAGCATTACCTTATCAGTCTCATGTATTCTCCTTAACCCCTATACTGATACCAATGCATTACTTAGAGGATTTGTGATTAGTATTGCCTGTGACTTGAGTTTGAAAGCTTGTCCAATAAAAAGTTATAATTTTATATTGTGGTACTCATCATTTTTTAATTTTCACTACTGGACTAGCACTGCTTTCCCAAGCTACACAAAGCAAAGCCAAAAGGCATTTGTATGTACAAAAAGCATATCCAGAATAAAGGTAACTTTTTCATGTCAGAAATGTATGTGATTTGTTGATTATTATTTTACAAAAATATTGTTACACTGTATATTTATGAAGTAACTTTACTGTCCGTTGTTATGAATCTGTTGCTTCAACACATGATCTCCCTTAAGTTTTGCAATATAATTTTACCATGCAGAAAATCCATAATTCTTCTGACTTTAAATTAAAATAACCTTATCTTTTCACAATATGAGCTTCCCCTGATATACAGAGAGCTCATTTTGATTTCTTGGCACCCATTGGCATAAAGCTCCAGATGGATATGAGCTGGACCAGAAGGCTGAATATGAAATTTACATTGAAGTGTGATCTTTTTTTGGTTAAAACTACTGCCTATTCATTTCTACCATCTGACTGTTTTTCTGGTAACAAATTTCATAGAAACCATGGGTCCATTGTCCCCATTTTATGCAACTTTACAAAAAGTATCAACCGGCATCTTAACCCGATGGTTGTAAAGGTCTCATAATTTGGAAAAAAAGACATAATACAATGGGAGGAATGTTTTTTTTTTGGTTTTTTTTTTTATGTTTTGTTTTTTTCAATAATGAAATGTAGTGATTGAAATAAGCCCAAAAGGCAGTAAAACTTTCATACTTTAAATAAATGTATGCAATTGAATTTACAAACTAAGTGAAAACATATTTTGAGTATACCATGGGGAATCTTGGTCAAACGACCAAACAGGGACACTTTTGTTGTAATAACCCAGCAAAACATTTTGAGGTCCTAGAAAAAGAGGGATATCAATGGAGAAAGGAAGAACAGGGGTCTTAAGAGGAATGATTTTTTTGCAGGCTCTGCATGGTTATTGGTACCAGTTAAATTATCTCTACACTACTGATACGTTACTGGTTAGTTTAGGCAACCTTTGTAATGGTGAGATGAAGGGAGTAGTGAAGGACAGGAAATAATGTCAACAACAATGACCAGATAATGCTGGCTCTTCCACAGGCTGCTGCTGCTGCTGGTCTTGAGTTCCATGGATTTGACATTTAAGCTAAGCATCTCCAAAACATTATGATATGGATTGACAAAAAAAATCCAAAAGCTATAAGTACGGTAGTTTAAATTAATGGATTTAGTTATGCTTAAAGTTGTGAAGGTAGCAGTTTGGTTTCTGTTGAAGAATACTGAAGCATAATAGGCAGTATCTTTAGAGTAATAGGTTATAGCATAACAAATTGTTCCAGATTGTATAATCTAATTTTATCATGACGGTAATGCTGCATCTGATTTTGTGTCTTCTAAAGCAAGCTATTGCTTGATGTATTTCTCATTTTCACAACACTCTAATACCTAATCATTTGTGGTGTTTGACAAATGATTATTGTTATATTTTCTATCAGTTTAGCGCAGTTGTTATAACTCTTGGCACATATCCTCACATGATGTTCTTTTGTCATTTTTCACAGCTGAAAGAGGAAGACCACAGATAAATGATGTCATATTTGATCTTTTAATTAGTACGTAGCATACAGTGCTGACAGAAGTGTTCATTATATAGTTGACTTGGGACTGCTTTCAGGTGCTCTTGGCAAAACAGACATGTGGTACTATTTATAAAAAGCAACCAATGGAATTGTACCATTCTTTTGTTTGTCAGATTATTAAGATCACAACTTTGTACCACTATTTGCTTTGAGTTCTTAAACAATATCCGGTCTCCTTGACAGAGAAGCCCAGAAGCAGCTTCTATATATTTAACAGGAGAAAATATACAAGCCCAAAACTCTACTTATGTTTGCTCCTTATGTGATCCTTCTGAGATTTAGAATGAAGATAAGTACTCTAACGTATCTAGCCTGTGAAGAAAAATCGATGCCCCCAGCATGCTATATGGGGAATGTGGAAGCTGAAAAGGGTATTTCCTATATACATTCAGTAAAGTTTTACTGCAATTATGTTGTTATTAAATTAAGGAATTTAAAGAAACATTTTTGTTTTGTCACTACAGTTGTCCTTTAAGTAAATAATCATACAAACCCCAGTAATTTCACCATGACATTAGATACCTTGCAACACACTCCACTCCCTGTCAGCCGGACCACACTCAACATCGACAGGACTGCCCACTGACATCACAGGACTGTCCAATGGCATCAGCAAGACTGCCTGCTATGGCAGTATGACTGCTCCATGACATCAGAAGGACCTCTTACCCTCATTCCGCAAGGGGGGAGTTCAGGTATTCAGAGTCAGGTATCCAGAGTTTTCAGGTATGATGGCATGACAGGAGGAGTCAGAGGAGAAGTTGGGTCAGCAACTGGTTAGGAGTCCAGACAGAATAACAGACTACAACAAAATAACATAACCATTCCTAGAGGCAGGCCTGAGGTCAAAACTGTAATTAGCAGCCAATAGAGGGAACAGGAAAAAAGCATGTAAGCTAACAGGCACTGCACGTGAGCTACAGACTTCCAGGAATGGAATTCTGGCCATACTCCTTGCAATTAATCAGATATTTCAGATGACCTCTTTATAACCTTTAATCCAGAATAGCTTGGGCCTTCAACTCTTCTGAATCATCAACAAGGATGTGTGTGGGTGGAATAGGCTGTCTAGTCAGAAAAGGATCAGAAAACCAAAGGTTTGGTGAAGGAAACATGACAGACAGAATGCAACCTGTACTTAGGTGACTGCTTCAGACAGAGCATAACGGGTAACAAATTCCAAAATCAGAACAGGACAGTCCACCTGGGTTTTATGAACAATCTGTGCCCGAAGCAGTTTTCCTGTGAGATGTAAACTGTAATCATAATGCTTTGAGATGTGTAGTGTAGAACATAAAATCTGACAGATGGAAGGAAATACATCCCCCCCCCAAAAAAAAAAATATTGTTCAAAGGACAAATCTAGAGTTTTATTGGGATGTGTGAGGATTGGATCTCAATGAGATCCAGGAGGATTGAGTGGTTGAGATGCAAGTGGATGGTAGGATGATATCAGCATATCTGGGAACGTGTGGGCTCCAGCTACCCAGAGCCTACCCTTGCTGGCCCAGTGGGCGCTCCTGCTGCAGTCAGTGGGCGTTCTCTCTGACATAGGGGGAAAACATCCCCATTTAAAGAGGAAATTGCTGGGAATTTGGAGTGTCAAGACCCCTCTCCTGTGACCTGTAGGATTCAGGTTTTTACCTGGAGAACCAGAGAAATGGTGTTTCTCCAGACCCAACCCTGGGGGTTCCCAGGTATGGATATCAGGGTTAGGAGGTACTTCTCCTTGGTGCTCAAAACCAAGAGCAGAGAAAGTGCCTTGGCATTCCTGGCCTTGTGTGGTTGTAAACAACAAGCATATAAGATATTTTACATTTCTGTTGTCAGAGAAAACTGTGTTAGGGTTGGGAGAGCCTTGAAGCAAATTACACTATTTTTTAAATGGAGATTTTATTGTGAAAAGTTCCTTTTTGATAATATTATAATTCATTTCTGAAAGATTGTTTCCTAGAAAAGTAAGCAATCTGCAGATTTCCATTTATTAAGATGTTTATGTTTTGCATTGGAGAACAAAACACAAAACAAGTGGTTAACAAGTCAACTCACGCTAATTCATACAAAATTTTAGCAGCTATGCACAAATACTCTTATGCATCTTTATATACCAGTTTCTTTTTTCTAATCATACACAGTGTTATTTGTTTATAAATAATTAAAGAAACAAAAACTGCCACACTCTGTGACAGAATGAGCTGTCATACAGGGGCCCAAGGTACTCAGAGATGGCTCCAGCCTGGCTGTCAAACAAAGATAGCACAGACAGGAACTCCATTGTTTAATGAATCCCATCAATATTATTGCTGCCTGGGGATTAAAGGTTAGGTTGTCTACCTGTTTAACAATGTTAATTTATGTTAATAAGGTTCTGTGGCTATATCAGTCTATGTTTTACATCAATAAACTGTTCATTCCTGCTGTACTCAATTCAAGGTAGTTGTGTGTCTACTTATTGGGTACACATAGCAGGGTTCCAAGGTGCGCATGCTGGCTGGTGCTGGAAGTGATTCCGGGGACAACAGGAGGATACATGTGGGTGATCTCTGGGAGTTACTACAGCTCTCTTGGTGAACCCGTTACACACTCAAACTAATGTTTTTTCAAACACGAGTTAAATGTATCAAGCACATTAATAATAAGAACACTGCCCTCATTCGCGCACAAAAGTGGCATCACACAAGGAAAATACTTTCTCTATTGCCAATAAGGCATGGATCCCAGCATAGGAAGCTTTTCCAGACATGAGGTGTTTATGAAAAAGCACATAAGCACAAATATGGAGAAGATAAAACTACATGAAAGGTAATCATTATTACCCATAATGGTTGTTTACTTTTCAATATTCCACAGTTTTCCCATTAAATCTAAAGCTCAAAAAACAGTTTTTTGTGGTTTAACAATTATGTTCACAATGTTCCTCAAAATGGGCTGCCAACTGCTTGAACACAAAACAGACACTGGCAATTCTAATATCTGTGTTCAAATGAGAGAAGAGGGTCCTGCTCTTGTGATCTTACAATCTATTAGGAGAATGAATTGGAATGAGACAGGAGTGACTACTTGGATGAGGATGATCAGATAGTAGTGGGGAAGATGTAGCAAAGTCAATGGTGTGGAGACCTTAAAGGTAGGGAGAAGATTGATCATTGATGATATTAGGTGGGGAGGTTTTGTATTTCTATCAAACTAAAACCTGTAGGCAAGCAGGCTTATGCAATATATAGACAGATGATGATGTACTGCAAAACTTGACATTGTAGAAGTATGTATAGATGTCAAATTCACCTTTATACACAATTCAAACAGAAAACTTCCTATATCGATTTAATGACGCATTTAAGAATATTCAGTGTTAGGTATATCTAAGGTACAAGCTGTACAGAAAAATTGATAGACCAACAAACCAACAGATTAAAGCCATTTACTAGGGCTGCACTGGTAATACTTTGTCATAATTTCCTGTCCACTTGGATATTTTTACAGGGTAGAACGTGAATTATTGACACTTCTGGTAACTCTCTGCTCCACGCAGAGCAAAAGGCACAAATCAAGTAAATGTGTAAGAGCCGACCAACATGCACATAAATCATTTATAACTATAATCTAAAGCGAGCTCCAAATCTCATTAAAGTATATGAATCCTTAATCTGTTTTGGCAAAAAGAGCCAATACACATTTTTTCTTTTTATCATAAATTACAGTTCTGTGGCACTGTGCAAATATTACCAAGCTGTAAGACAGCTGTGCTCCATTAAAATGTGTAATGGTCGCTGATTTCTTACAGCACATGGTCATCAGGCCGAATCTACAGCCAGTAATTAGGAAGATGAAATGTTTAATTGTGCCTTAATTTTGATAAAATTTATCTGTCACACATCCCATAGTCAAACATTATGCTCACAAATCAATGTCATCAGCACTAAGCAAGAACTGAAGCACTAGACTCTTGTTCCTTACAGACTCATTTGAATGTCAATCTGCTCTTGGTGGAAAAAACAAATGCGGTTTGAAGAGGGGAAATATATTTACTGTACACAGTGCCATCAATCACCCGATTGACACTAAAATTAGTGTTTGCCAGAGTGAGGCCCTGATACTTAAATCTGAACAGGTCCTATCAGGTATCCCTCTGGGAGTAGCCCAGAAGGCACTTCCTCTATAATATTCTCATGAGAATTTTTGGTGCTTTTCTGTCCTTCGACAGGGATCCCTGTTGGTCTCTTGATTTGTCCTAGTTGGGCTTAGGTCTCATCAAGTACAAGAAAATAGAAAATAAAGCTCTGGAGAATAGTATGAATACTTGATAGATTACGGATCTGCTAGTTTATTGCTCAAAAGGTATCTATTTATTATTTTATTTTATTGCTCAATGGGTATAAGAATCAGAAAGAAGAGCCCCCAGTGATGCATCAGCCTTATCACCTCTTATCAATAAACTCACATTTACAAAAATATCCCATAGAATTATCAAAAGATGTCCCTGCTGATCAGGGTTTTGTTCTTGCAGTCCCCTGCTAAGTAAAGAGAAGTTTCACAGTTACTGCCCTTTGCCAGAAGAAGAACTCGCAATATGTGTGTGCCTCCACATGTACAGTTGTGTGTCAAAGAAAGTACACTCTCTTTGAATTCTATGGTTTTACATATCAGGACATAATAACAATCATCTGTTCCTTAGCAGGTGGTAGATACAACCTCCGTTGAACAATAACACAAGACATACTACACCGTGTCATGATTTATTTAACACAAATAAAGCCAAAATGTAGAAGCCATGTGTGTAAAACTAAGTACACCTTATGATTCAATAGCTTATGGAACCACCTTTAGCACCAATAACTTGAAGTAATCATTTTCTGTATGACTTTATCAGTCTCTCACATCGATGCAGAGGAATGTTGGCCCACTCTTTACAACGTTGCTTCAGTTCATTGAGGTTTGCAGGCGTTTATTTTTGCACAGCTCTCATAAGGTCCTGCCAGGAGGAGCTATAAATTCAATACAATACAATGTGAAAAAAAAACACAAAAAATGACTACCACAAACTTTCAAAAATGGGACATGGGGACATGATGACCAGATGGTAAAAATCCAAATTGAAAAATGTAGACCTTCCAAATGTTGCCTTTTAGCCCCCCCAAACAACCCAACAAACCCATGTATTGGTGGTATCACTGTACCATGATATGGCTGAACCATGATATGGCTGAACACATATTGAGGTGTTGTTTTGTGCCATATACTAGGAGTTATGAATTTATACTTGAAGTACAAGTGTTTAAAAAAAACACACACAAAAATGACTACCACAAACTTTGGCAAAGTCTGGTGGTCGAATAAGTGCATGAAAAGTGTTAAAATAACACTATTTGAAATACCCTGTGGTGTCATCAAAGACATCCCAAATAGGACATGGGGGCAGAAACACCAGATGTCAAAATTTCAAGTTGAAAAACTGAATTGCACATGCCCCAAATATGGCCTTTTAGTCCCCAAATAACCAGACAAGCTGTTTAGGGCACTGACAAGTTGTTTGGGTGCACAAAAACTGGTTGGGGCACAAAGATGGCACAGGCAAGCCATTTGAGCACACAGACGAGCCATTTGGGCTCAAAGATGGTGTAGACAAATTGTTTGGGTACAATATTGCAGGCAAGAAACTTGAGGACAAAGACTTCATTGACGTGTTGCTGGAGACTACCCACACCTCTACTAGAGAGGGCTAGGGTGACCACATTTTATTTTTGCCATTAAGCCACACAATATGGAGTGGATCAGATTTTATTAAATATATATACACATACACACTGATTCATATATGCACATACCGTCACATACAAATAAAATACTTTTATATATTATAAAATATTTATATTATAGAAATCATTAGGACGCCTTTGGACCTATGCTGATTTTAGATTTCATAATACATTTACATTATAATATATATAGTCATTACCCAACATGAGCAGCTTCGGACAATTACCCACCTCCATTACCTGACAAGAGCAGTCTCAAACAATTAACCCCCTCCATTACCAGACATAAGCAGTCTCAGACAATTAACTCCCTCCAGTACCAGACATGAGCAGTTTTAGGCAATTGACCCCCTCTATTACCAAAATTACTCACACACAGTCACACAAAAAGACAAACAAAGTCACATTCATAAACAGCGGGTTTCTTACCTAGTGCTGGCTGCAGCTTATACTGAGCTCAATGTGGAGGCACTTAGCCAATCAGGAGAGACCTCTGAGCTGATTGACTGAGACCTCCTTCACCCTAGTGAAGGCTCCTCCTCTAGTCCCCTCTAATTAGCGGTACAGTGCCATGTTATGCCAATCAATATATTAATAATTGGGAACAGAACAACATCTGGAATCATAACCTTTCTGATGCTAGCTTGGCGCTATGGCGCAGATACATAGACAATATTTTAGTTATTTGTGATGGCGATTCACTTTCTTTACAGGCTTTTGCCAGTATATTAATAGGAATCATTAAAATTTGTTTTTTTCATTTAACGTTATATGTAGTTGGTAATTTCATTTATACCAAAACATTTTTAAAGCCACTGATGGAAAAGGCTACATTCACAAATACACCTGCCATCATCCTCAATGGGTTAATGGTGTACCCAGGGGCCAATTCACCGTGTTAGACATAATTGTACTGATAAGGGAGAGTATAGGAAACAGGCAGATATTATTAGAAATACATTTCAGCAAAATTCCTGTTAAACAATCTAACAAAATTAATTGCAAATTTGCGTTCGCCACCCAATTCAGCTCACAAAAATATTGGCCTATATCATTATGTGATGATGTGTTAAAGGATACAATTTCCCAAAAAACTTCAAAAAGTCACATTATCTAAAAAGTATTCTAGCCCTTGCTAAAAGGGATAGGATGCTTTTACAAATCTTATATTTTGCAGTAAATCTGTGCTTGCCTCTAGACACATTATTTTACTAGTTTCAATACTGGGGAAACGTTTGAAATTAATATGAAACTATCATGTAATACAAAAATGCCATGTATGTTTTCCAATGTGGTTGCTGCAACAAAAAAAAATGCATAAGTGAACATCTCTATAACATGAGATTGAAAACAAATAAACACCCAGTTGTAATATATTATAACACGTGCAAAAAGTTTAAATGGGATACCTTTGGTTTTTATAGTATTGAACATGTAGTTAGAGAAATGAGAGGGGGAGATACTATAAAAAATACCCTCTCTCTCACAGTCTTAAAACATTTAAACTTTAAGGTCCTAATGAAGATTTTGATATAGTGTGTACTTTTTTTTTTATGAAACTATAGGCTAGTATAAATGAATTATATTTGGGTGA
Organism: Spea multiplicata; assembly: GCA_009364415.1. NCBI lineage: Eukaryota > Metazoa > Chordata > Amphibia > Anura > Pelobatidae > Spea > Spea multiplicata. Next base: position 15,507 of record VKOC01048577.1, on the reverse strand, counting down.
TTTATCAAAATAAATATAATATTATTATATATAATATGATATTATAAAACCTTTACATTTCTGTTAAAAAATATCTAGAATAAATATTTACTTATAATTGATTTAATTTTACATTCATTGATTACATTAATAAAATGAATTTGATCAATTTCTAAAATAAGCTTTAAGAGAATTACTTGAATTAACATATTTTGTATTACCTAGACATATTTCTTATATTAATCAGTGTATTAATTAAAACATAGGAATATATTGACGTCACTGTGTGGTGATGTCATTGGGCGGTCCTGCTGATGTCGATGGGCGTTTCCAGTAAAGATGCACACTATATTTGGTATCTTACTAACTAAATAACTATGCTACCAAAACCAAAAACAGTTCTTCTTTAAACTTGTTTGCATGGTGATGTACTCATCACCAGTGGGGAATATAAAAAATTATTTTTTCTACAGAGCAATAAACACATCTTTCGTCTTTGTTTTTGCTTTTTTCTTAGTTTAGCATGTCTGTTGTTACCCATGTTTATTTATTAATAGAAATAATGTAGTAATGTATACAATGTATCAGAAAATTCCTGTTTTTGTCATTTGTGTTGCGTCTATTGTACAGAATCTTAAATATGTTATCTTTACCAAGCAGGAGTAGCAGTCATATTCAAGAAATATAATTATGTTTATTTTATATATATATATATTACTACTGGAGAAAACAAAAAAGAAGACAAAGCTAACTATCTCCATATAGACATAAGGAAAACATTAATAAAATAATTTTTTTTTTTTTCAAGTCCAATGAAAAAAAAGTTCCTCATAGTCACTAAAAATAGTGATAGTGAAGTATTCCAAGTTTCGCACAATGTGAGGCGTATGCAGTTCCAAAATCAAAATAGTGTCTTGAAAAAGAACCAGTCCAATGAGCCGAAGCACAGAGGCAGGAACTAGCAGGGTCACAAAACACAATGCTGCTTGGCCCCATGTTGTGTTTCTGCTTGCATAGCCTGTGCAAGCAGCTAGAAAGAAGGTTCTGGGAACGTAAAGGGGTATGGGGAAGGATGTTACAAGGAATAAGTGAAAGGGTAAAGTACTTTGATAGGGATTGAGTATGTATGTTAGAGTGAGTGTGTATGTGTAGTATGTGTGTGTATGTGTGAATATTTTTATGTCAGCACAGATGCATATGTGTATTCGAGGGATTGTATGTTTGAGGTAGCGTGTGTTAGCATATGTATGTTTAAGTGTGTGTTAGTCTGTGTGTTTATTAGCATAAGTGTGTACATGTGTTAGAGGGAGTGTGTTAGCATGGATGTTTATATGGACGTGTGTTATATTGAGTGTGTAAATCTGTGTGTTCGTGTAAGTATGTGTGCCCATGTGTATGTTAATTTTCGGGGGGCAAGGTGCCAATGGGGCCACATGGCTTTACGTGCCCCCCACCCCCACCAGGCCAGAAGGTGCCAGTCCTCACCTGCTAGTGTCTATGAAGGAATTCATTAAATCATAAAAGTCAACTCCAGAGCATGATAAAGTTGAACACTTGAACCAAAGCAATGTGTCCATATCCCTGGTGGTAATCATAATTTTGTGGTTATTCTATTGTATATAATACATTTCATGTCTCCAAAACATTAAAACATCGATGTAAAGCATTAAGTTTCTTAAGTTTGAGAAGTATTTGTAAATATGACAGGTGAGGTAATTTTACCTACTTTTAATCTGCACTAATTAAAATAGCATTCCCTGCAGCTATTGAAAATGAAGCTGTGATCTAAAATATAATTACAAAAATCTGATTTCTGTTCATTTCATAACAGAAGGGTTTTATGGTTACCTATCTCCAAATGTTCCTGCTTGTAATTAAAATACAGTGATCAGCAATAAGGATTTTGAAGCTGTTTTAGTAGTTCCGCTATTCTGCTTAACATGTGGCAGCCGTAATAATTAAAATGATACTAACACATGCACAATTTTATGGCCCTTATGGTGCAACCCATTATGCCAAATAAGGTCCTCTGTTTTCACAGCATTCTGCACATGGTCTCATTACACCCACTTTTCTTTCCTGTCTTCACACTAACAACTGTTAAAGTGAATCAACACACAAAACGCACTGTAACAGCTTAGTGTTTATGATATGTGTGCTGTTAGTCAGTGAACAGGAAAATCCAAACATTTACTGTTTATGTAAAAGAATACTATTGTTGTTTGTGAATTATTTGGGACTGTTTACTTTATGATCTAAATCACAAGGCCAAAGATAGGTTTAGCTACATGGCTATTTTGATTTGGGGAGAGGCTCTTATGTAATTCTTTTTGATGTTTTGCAGCTTTGCAGTACAAAGAAAACCATCTTTTTGTGATGTGATTCTTCAAAGAGGATCTGTGGCATTTACCAAAATGGGTTGTTTTATGGGTTCTTTAATATACATTAGCCAATGTAATTGTGTTTATGGATAAAAATAAGCAGTAAATAGTATGTCCATAAATGTCGCTATGAGGGACAGTCCTTCTTTGGGACCCAAATACCTCCATCTCTCTTTCCCCTGATACTCATCTTTTGTAAGAACATGTTTTCTGGGTATCAGTGTTCCACAGTCAGAAAAAAAGTCACAATAATGTATAAAAAAAAAGCATTAAAATACACGTGTCAGATTCATAAGTATGTCACAATATCTTCTACCTACAGACCTACTGATCTGGCCCGATGTCAAGGGTGTCTAGGGTTACCACCATTTGCTGAGCCTTTTCTTGGACATTCTTTAAGAGGCTGTATCTGGGAGTGTGACTGGTCCAACATCAGGGGTGTGACCATGAGTGTGGTAACAAAGAGCAAATAGGGTTCCATTAGGTCACCAGGGAAAGATCCAAGCATCCAAGCCAATTGTGGCTCAGTGAGCATTAGTAGCAAGGGGAACAGAAGACCCTACCCTTCTTGCAGGCCTTCTGTCTTGAGTTGGGTGATGAAAGTGAATGGTACCATCATTTTAGTTCATCTTCTGCACTGAGCACTAGTTTGGCAAGGGACTCAATGTTTTTTTCTTCAAATTGGAGCAGTGCAGAGTAAGGCACAAAGCCTGATCCCTTTATCTTAGTTATCTCCTAAACTTAATAATGCTAAAATATTGGAAGTTGGAAGCTCTCTTTCAATGATCCTCAGATCCCTGTATTATTTACTATGCTTGTGGGCAATTCTTAGAAAGTTCTTATTTACTACAAAGGATGTTAAATCATGATGAGAGAGAGAGAGAGAGATAAAGAGCGAGAGAGAGAGAGAATACGAACCTCAGAAATAGCAAATCAGCACTCTTCCTTTATATACAGATAAGAATGTAATATTTTTTTTATCATGAGTGATTTTGTAATTAAGAATGTGGTCTAAGGACTCCTAAACTAATTTTACACTTATCAGCTCTGAATAGCTTTCAGCCTCTTTGGTCTGGGACAGATTCCAAAAATTGTCTCATAGGTGTAACTCCAGTGAATCAAGCTAAATTTATCCTTTGCATTTTTTACGATAGTTTGCTGTGAACGGTGTTTAAAACTTGAAATGAAGAATTACAGTCATTTAACTAAACATAACACCAAAACAGAAGTACGGCTATGTATGCAGAGTGTGTAGCTTTAAACAACTTAAGACAGGAAAAAAACTGCCTAAAATGGTTTAATCACAAAAGCTATTATTAACTTTGACAACGGACAACAAGATCATAAAAAAAGTAAAAGTAAATATTTCCCTCATGATTTCTTACAAATATTGAGGAAAGAATCTATAAAAAAATCGGGAGCTTAAATCTCAACATTAACTAAATAAAAATATAGTCTATAATATTGTCTAAGAGTTTTCTAAATGCACTGGCTCAAATAGTCCATCAAAAAGATTTTATTTTATCGACATGCTCATGGAGGCAACATATTCACGTGTATTCAAGCAAGGGTTTCACATGTGAGAAAAAAACACAACTGGGTTAATTGGATATCATTAGATTTGAATATGAAGGAATCGGCTCCAGACCATGCGACCCTAAGAACTTTAGCAGTCACTTGGTATCACTCACAGTTTGGCTCTGATATTCTGGATTTTCAAACTGGTCTCAGGGTACCATTTGAAATATAGATCTCATTTCTATGTTTGGGAAAATGCCCCATTACTAGTTGTTTGGCTGGAGACACCATATAGAAATTCAGTGGGATTAATAGTTAACTTGATGGGGAGAAAAAATAAAAAAAAATCTGGGAATCGTCAAATGCTGTTATTCGTGTCTTGACCTTAGTTCTTCGATTAGAATGAGTCTTAAAAACAAATCTTTGTAATGAACGATTACTAAACCACAATCTGAAAAAGTAATCCACTTTGTTTGTTTCTTATACAAATGAATTAAATTAGTAGCCATTAAGAAAACTAGTTGTTTGTATTCTTGTCTGCGCAGTGGTAGTATTTGAAGTTTCCTACGGTAAGTTCATTACTCGTATTTTGTCCAGAATTAGTGAAGCGTGCTGAAAATTGCTAATGACAGATGTTTCTCCACTCTGTCACACTTCTTGTATCATTTGATTTGGAAAGCAACATACGGTGTTCTGCTCTATCAGTATGTCACAGACTGTCTGCAAACAGCTGGTCATAACTCAGTTCAGTGAAAACCATTACTTTCCAATGAAGTGCTGGACAACCTCCAAATTGCATTTTGGCATGGCCTAGGCTGCATAATGCACAAAGTTCTTCTGTTTCGAGGTTACCTAAGGAAGATTTCTTTCACTGTGGTTGTTTATTGTGTTCCAGAATTAAAGATTTTTTTTTCTAAACATTCGATGTGAGCAACAGAAGGGAATAGAAGTTTTATTCTCATGAGCATGTGAGAGATGAGCCCTGTGCAGCAAAAACAAAAAGGCAGAAACAGAATTGGGGTTGTGCTTTGGGATGAATAAGACATCAGGATGAAGACACAGAAGATGATACCAGATTAAGAGTTGTAGTAACAAAGTTGACCCATGTGTGACAGTAGCCGTCATGAAGGTTATCCATTCGATCACATCATCAAATATAATAATCCTTATCTCAACGATTGCTCGATGATTTTACAACTAAAATGCTCAATTCAATTATAATCTGCCGTTTTCTTTCTGACACATAAAGCAATTATCTGTAAATGTTTTCAGGTTTTTAAAAGTTATATTTTCATCTGGACTATCTGCTTCAAACCTGCTCACACATTGTATCTCTCAGCATGATTTATGGTGGGGACCCCCAAGCATGCCCTAAACAAATACCGTAACAACATACACTAATATACACATGTTAACATACTACACGTACACGTACGCACGCATACACACAGTTACATACTTACACACAGTAACATACTTACACACACACACTTCCTTTGTTGACTCCCAAGGGAAGTTGGCTGTTCTGCTCCACTTGTGTCCTCACAAGGTGCCCACAGCTGAGCAACAGCAGTGACATCACATCCTAGCCCCCGTAGACTCAGAGCACTGGGATTGAGGGAGCGTGGCTCGGCATCCCAGAGGTATAGTCAGTATGGGAGTGGGAGGGTTTAGGCAGCCTGGTATTGGGGTCTCCCCTGGACAGGGGTCCCCACTTCAATGTGGAGGCTGTGGGGGATCTGATAAGCCAATGCTTTTAAGTGAATCAAATGTAAGCAGGGCCTGCCCGACAATGGAGCCAATGGGCAACCGCTCCAGGCGGCACTTTTGAAGGGGCGGCACTTTGCCGCCCCAAGCCCTTTTTTTTTTTTTAAAGCCGAGAAGAGAGAGAGAGGGGCGCTGAGTGGTTTTCTCTTACCAAGTCATCAGTACACGCTCCGCGCCCCTTTCTCTCTCCTCTGCGAGCCCTCTAGCTCGGTCTTGGTGCCGGCTTGTAATGTTGAGCGCCGTAAGATGACGTCATTTCCGGCGCTCAGCATTACAAGCCGGCATCGAGACCGAGCAGGGAGACTCACCGTAGGACTGCTGAAAGGTAAGCAAGGGGGGAGGGTAGATAATGGGGGGGCGGCAGGGAGAGGAAGAGTAGATGGGGGGGCGGCATTTTAAATTTCGCCCCTGAATATAACGACTTTATATTTTATTAAAAACTATATTCATGGAAGAGTTATATACTGCCGTGTAAAATTATAGTAATTTTTTGGTAGCAACTATATTGCAGCCAGGGCTGGGCTGGAGAAGAAAAGCGATCCTGGCTCTTTTAGGCCAGTGACCACTAAATGAGGTATGTGCACCTTTTTTGCTGGATATGCAAAGTCACAGATTAAATTATTACACTATTGCAACCTATAGTATATCCAACAGATGCACACCAAAGGACCATACTCAAGGACCCACTTGAGCGGTAGTAAAGTAAAGTAGTATGGTGCTATCAGCTATCTGACCACCTTGCATTTGCCCATTTTGTCAGATGACCAGTCCTGGTTTGATGCAATATACATGCTTGTTAAGTGCTAGATTGGTTGCCGCTTCAAACGTTTGACAGCTCCAGGGTAACGGATCTCGGCACCTTCACTGTCACTGCTGTAGATGTCACTGCTGACACCAGGTGTGCTCAGCAATGCAGGGCTATGGATCCCTGCTTCCAGACCACTGTGTGATCAAAGCAAAGGAAAGAAAGGAAAAAAGAAAAATTAGAGAAAAAGGGGAAAAAAAAGGAAAATGTAAAACAAGCCCCAACACACTCTATCTCTGCCATGAAAAGAACATTCATTTAAAAAAAAAAAAATTTTGCTACCCACAAACCCAGTAGTATAATAGATCGATATGGCCCTCTAGAATATAAAACATGTATGTAGGACTGTAAGCAGGGGAATGTTGCTGAATAAAAGAAACATTGGTTATTGTACTCTGTTGAGTGAAATTGCAAAAAAAAATTCATATTAGCACTAATATTAGCACTAATAATGTTTGTGTTTGATGTATTTCTATGGTACCTACTTAAATGGAGTGTATTCACTAAAGAGAAAGTATGTACAAGATGTGATTTCAACTCCTCGGCTTCACTATACATTATGAAATCTTATCTTCGATAAAATGAAGATCTCGGCTGGCCCTATCTAATGTACTGTATAGTTAAATCAGTGAAATTTCTTCAGAGGCTCTTCACCCATTAAATTATACATGATGCAGGACCAGCTGAGCCCTTTAAATTATAGCAGATTGTATCCTCATATTAACCCCTTAAGGACAATGGGCGGTCCCTGAACCCATTGAGAACAATGCATTTTGAGCCCGTACATGTACGGGCTTTGTCATTAAGGGGTTACAGCACCATTATATTTATTTAAAAAAATGTCAACAAAACACTGTTCATGAATATATAATAACTTTTAAAAATGGTGTATATTACTCGGATTTTACAGAAATATTTTATGTGAAAGAATATTATTTCAATTGTTGGAAACAAAATATACAGCGAAGGTAAAACAATGTCATTTTTTATAATGTAGAAAAGTGAATAGGAATTTTTATGAAAGGAGAACTCTGTGTATTTTACAAATCACCGCATTTTTCCAGCTGTATGGTATGTTAGAAAAATGACACAAAAGATGTGAATTGGATTAACGAGCGTGCCCATTTCACCTAAATGGACAGTAAATTCATTTGAATAAATATGACCTTTCTGTTTTATTATCATCCTGTATAATAGAGTCCATGCACCAATCATTGTGATGACCAGAAGTCCACTCAGGGATCCTGACAGCTGAATCAAAACCTCACTTCAAGAGATTCTGCCTCAGGCATCTGGCTGAACAGACACACATTAGTTGGTCCTTTTTACACATTAAATGTATTTACGGTTAATATTCTTGTTTATGCCCTGCTTTTCGGCAGATGAACTGCGCAGATCATAATATAAACAACTAAATGGGCGTTCAAAGCACACTGAACTTTACCTGCAAAACATAGCATTTTTTGATTTTTAATCGTTCCCTTTGACAAACCTGCAAAGAATATTTTCCTTTTCTATCCAACGTCCTCTTCATGTTCAGAAAACTTAAACTTGACTTTTTGTCGATCCTGTCTTTTTTGTTTTCTTTACCTAGTTGGGTCAGAAATGTAGATGTAATAAAATGAAAGTGTATCTTTACTGAGAGAGTGATAGATAAATTGAACAGCCTCCCAGCAGAAGTGGTAGAGGCTAATATAGTGAAGGAACTTAAACATGCATGGGATTGGCATATGGCTGTCCAGCATCTAAGATGAAACCAAGAACAGATTAGGGTTTGTGTTTTTATAGTATGAAATTGTGCAGAATAGAAAGGAAAATAAAAATTGACGGCTGTATCTAAATTTATTATTTCAAATCTCACTTTGTAGTCGTTCTTGTGTTACGTTCCAGGATAGCCTTTTTCCTATTCCATTATTACATTTCTTCACTCAGGTAAGTAGCCAACGATTAGAGATTTGAGAATTAGTTTGAGTATTTGTAGTGGGCGACAACAATACGCACTTCAGCTTTCTATGCTATAAGCCTAAGTCTTGGTTCATTGTGGACGTATGAAAATAATAATGGTTCACTGGTTCATATTGTTTAAATTATTTTCTCTGAAAATGTGATCATATAAAAACAACTTTTAAGAAGCCATGTGCTGCCACTAAAAAAACTTTAACTAATTATGTGTGAAAATTGATAATTAAAATAAGAAAAGATGATAAAAAGTAACACCAATAACTAATTATGTTTGTTAGTCCAGTTTCAAAACCTGCAGTTGCCAACATGTATCTTTTATGGCAAGCAAGTATGCCAATCATTTCTGGTTTACAGATAATACCGGCATCTCATATGACTCATTTTGCTGGAAATTGTTGATTTTGGGTTGCTTTTTTGGGGGCAAAACACATACTACATACTAACAGTCGGTTGGAAAGAAGTTGAAAAATTATACCAGCTAATGCTGAGTTGAGTGGATACATTGTTATCATGAAAATCAATATGACACATCAAAAGTGGTATGAATGTGAATTGGGAAAATAAAATGAAGTTTGTCACTGTGATATAAAACTAAAATGTAAAAAAAAATAATCAGCAGAGTAGGCAGACTTGGGTTTTTTGCACCCAAATTGTACTGTTTGTATGTAACCTGTTTTGTTTTTTGTTGGGAAAATATATTGATCTATGCAAAGGAGATCATTTTTATGGCCCTTTTACGTCTTGATATATTCAAAAAATAAAACTTTTGTGTTGATTAAGTTCTGTGCAGAAGCACGTATCCACTTTGGAAAGGTAATTTAAAAGCGAGTTGAGCCATGACAAATAGGGACAGCTGGCCTAATTGAATCATTTGATCTAAGACAGCTCAACTTGGTTATCTTCAGTGCAACCCCCATTGATATTAGCAAGTGAATCATTAGCCATGAAATCATGTCGACTTTTCCGACTGCAGCATTCTTGACATGACATGACAGGGTACGCAGTCTGCTTTTCATTATGGTGCCAATAAAAAAAAATTGGGGGACTTGAAATATTTATGTCGTCACAACAAAACAAAAAGAAAGTTTCGATATACAGTAAATTTCAATTTAGCATCATGCCTACTTGTGCTCTTTGTGTTTCACAAACGTAGGGAGCATATCATTTATCAACATGAATTTGGGGCTTATTTTACAGCAAGTATGCAATCTGAAACAACGGAGAGTATAAAATGACTTTTTACACTAGTTTTAGCGTAGAAGCGGATGACTACATTACAGTATTTTTACTATTGGAAAAAATGGCAGTAGATAATAGTCTCATATAGCCCATGTAATGTTGGTGCTTTTGTGTGTTAAAATGTAAGCAAAAGAAGCAAAAGAAACAAAACAAACTTGATGGGGGAAAAAACAAGTGTGTGGGTTTCCGGGTCAATTGTACCAAAGGATAAAAGAGCTAACTACTGAGGGCCTAAAAATCCTCAAGGGTCCATAAACAACTGCACTCCACTGATTGTAGTTCAGTGGCCTTTTTAGCCCTTATGTGTCAGATGATGAATAGAGAAACCGAGAATAGATTCCACCAACCCCCTACTGCAAGTGGATTGTTCCATGGGTATTTCCTGTCTAGAGTGTGAGCGATAGAATAGTTCTTCCTGCGATAGGAAGTGTGTCTGTCTCATAGGCGGTAGAGAATCTGCCTTATTTGTGGCAGGCCCTTTTGTGTGTTCAAACGCAGATGGGCAAGGCAGTATACTTTTCATATTATTAATGTGCTTGGTACATTCCTATTTTCCGCTGCCTTTGTGATACTTTTATCATTTTGTTTAGTTTAAGTTTCATTAGTAATACAATGCGTTGGGTAGCAGTGGTTGCCATTGGTTGCAGCAGTTGGCACTTGCTAGCGGCCTTCCCGGAGCATTGCCCACAGCTCCATGTGTCATTCGAGGACGCAGGAAGCTTTAGCTTCTCACGCATGCCTGTTACCTCAGGTTGAGGTTTACACAGCTAATTGTGAACTGAGGGCTGGATTTGACAGCTCTGTCAGCACATCCAGTGAGCAGTGTACCTATTTTTCTGTCAGGATTTGCTTTTTTTGCAGATTTTTTTCACCAGTTCTGTTAAATGGAACCAAATATTATTAATCCCAGTAAATTCATTTAAATATTCACATTTAATTCATTATAAGTTATTTCATTTAGTTCCATTAAAACCTAAACCATTAAAACCAGTTAAAACCTTTTATTCCTATATCACTTATTGTAATATATTGAGTTTTATAAAATTAGTCGAATTTGTTACTTTTTGGGATATTCTAGAGTATTATGAACTCCTCTCCTAGATCTAACTCTGAATATATGGATGCTCGTCCAATTTCTCTCAACAAGGGTCATGATTAATTTTATTTTTATCTGCAGCTGAAAGCCTATCTGTAAGCATCATTATCTAAATCAGTCTCTAAGGCCTTACAATCAGCCACGTCAGTCATGACAGAAACTGTTGCCAACCTAGTTTCTATAACTTTAGGCAATTTTGATGTTCCTATTAAGCAAAATTATTTTTCTTTCACTTCTTTTACCCATATTCCTAAAATCACTGGGAATAATGTTGGAGACGGGTTAATTCATTCAAAACATCGAAAAAGAGGTATCATTGTGAACCTCATGTATTCCCTATTGAAGAAAGCATTAGGCTCCAAAAACGTAAAGCATTTTTAGGAAACTTTTGGAAAGCAGAGAAAGGAAAAATGTCTGTGCGCTAAGCTAGTCCCAGGCCCAAATGCAAATGTGTAAAATGAGACCAACCAAACAGATGTGAGCATGCTGCAAATACAGTGTATTGGCTGTACAAAGTATACAAAACCAAAAACTGTCTGCGCTTCTCATCCTAATAAGGTTGGCAACAAATATATAAACATAATATAAATGAGAGGTTTTGGTTATATAAATTGGCCAAAGCATAATTAAGCTCACCCGCCACGTCAAGGCACACTCTCAATAGGGTGAGAACCTACTCTCACCTCCTACAGAGTGGGCACACAAAGCAGTTTATACTGCTATGAAAACCTTATTAATGTGTTGGAGGAGGTGCAATTAAACCTCCTCCCCATAAACCCCTGAACAGCAAGCTGCAGGACTAGGATTATTGGAAAGTACAAATCTTTGTGCAGTAGTGACTGTAACCTGTTTCGGGAGCAGGGCCGCAGTCATCAGAGCGTCAACTGCTTTTCTATTCTTGATCGGAGTTCCTGCTGCGGTGATATAGTCTCTTGCCTTCCATATGACTCCAAAATCATGTATGACTCCGAAGGCGTACCTGGAATCCGTATAGATATTTGCATTAGAATTTTTAGCCATAATGCAGGCCTCGGTGAGGGCAGCCAGTTCAGTCTTCTGGGCCGACTGATCCGGTTGTAGAGCTTTTGTGCAGAGTACTGTGGTGTCAGTTGTGACTGCCATTCCCGTATGAAAGCGACCCTTGTTATTGGCATATCTCAGAAGGAAGATATTGACCTAGAATGAAGCCTTACTTGGTTTGCTCTTTCTCTGACAGCTATTCTAATGAATCAGAAAGTAATAATTATTCTAACCCCCAATACATTTCAGACACATCATCTGAGGATAATAACATTTCTATAAGGGGCCCCAATGAAGAGGAAGGTAATGAAATGGAGGATAGAACACTGTGGCATACCATGGGAAGTCCCATGTTTGATCCTGATGAAATAGGACATTCCCATCATCTAAATGGACACCTATGTCCCATGAGGCTAAGTAGCTCGAGTGATGGTTACACAAATTTATAGAGAGAGAAAGGATAGAAATAAATTATGTGCAGAAAGCTTGCAAACTTCTTTGGCCCAAAAAGTGTAAAACTCCCATGATTGACCCCTCAATGGATCAATACCTGTCTAAAACAGGTAAAGATCCCAGAAAGGGTGATGATTGCTCTCAAGTTGCCAGGATATACTCCTGTACAAAGTCGACACACTGGCAAAAATCTTTGATTAAGTAGAGTATGCTAAAGTTCATGGCATCATAATTGATGTTGATACTTTAAGAGCATAGATACAAAGGGTCATATGTCATCTGGGTGATGATTCTGGGCAATAGAAACAGAAAGGAAACACTGCTACCTTCTGTGTTTTGATTGCTGATTGGCAGAATTCTTTTATAAAGAGCCTAACCTATCAGCTCAAGACTCTCGTTGGGGAATCATTTGTAAAGAAGTTCTTCAAATATTTTATTGACATATATTGATAAGGGTAAAACATATCAAAAGTATTTTCTGTATTAGAGAAACGTTCCCGGTTGCTCGTCATCTAATATCCAATCTTTGGGCAGAGGCTCCTGTAACTACTTCCAGGGTCCACATCTAGAGCCCCAGAGGAGGGCAACCTTTTATTACCATCAACAGGATGTTCATGGAGAGCTATAGGAGGCAGATGGTATCCAAGAACCATATTTTCTACAGGGAATACCAGGTGCACCCATGTTCTCCATTAATGGATAAATATAATAGTGGATCTTTGGGTGCTTTAGACAAATATTTCTTTGCCATTTCACATCACAGACAGTTACCTTATCTTTTTTATTTCTAGTCATATTTCTAGTCAGTATATGATTTTTGTACAGAAAGGAGCAATCATTTCTCCCCAAAGCATTAACAGCAACCTTTTCCCAGTAAAAAACAAAGATGCTGGTCATCAACCAATCATCAATTTAAGGGATTAAACTGATTAAAAGATTTGTTTCAATAATTTCAAGATGTTTCACTGTTTAAGGGATCTGCTTTACTAGGCTATTGGATGATGATGAAAATAGACCTCAAGGACACTTATTGAACACTAGCAATATCTTCCCTCCATCTGCCTTTGTAGGAATTCATATGGAAAAGGTTAAAATACCAGTTAATTTGCTTACCTTTTGGTTTGATGTCAGTCCCTTGGTGCTTCACAAAAAATACTGAACCCTGTAATTTCCCTTTTTAGAAACAAATGAGTCAGGATGATAATCTATTTGGATGACATTTTTGTAATGTCTCGAGGCAAAGGATTAAGCCAAAAATATATAGAATGTTCTATAGGACAAAAAATCAATATTTCCATTCTTGCTTATTACATTGCATTACATTATTTAGGTTCGCAATGCATTTCAGCTCTGCTAGTTTTAGTGACATTATATAGTTCATGGGCACTGACACAATAAGAAAACTCTGGATCTCTAGATGCCAAAAAAGAAGGCAAGTCTACAGATGGTCATTAAACACTACCAGTTGGTACAGAGCACTGTACACTTGAAGGCGAAAAAACCTGACATACATTTGTGACTATTCCACATCATTACATGACACATACAAAAGGAAGACTGTAAAATCAAAATGGTGTCTGTATTTTTTTCTTCCGTGGCCATCTGTAATTAGATCAAAATAGATACAGCAAGAAAAGGCACAAGAAGGCAAGTTTAAACAAGCATTATGCTGTGATCGTGTGCAAAAGATATTTCCCTGTGAAAATATTATTTCATAGATTATGTAATCATCATTACCATTAGCAGTAACATTATCATCACTTGAGCGGTATAACATACATACAAAAGCTAACACTCATATTTATACAATATACATAAAATAGTGACACAACAATATACACTATCTACTAAAATGTTTTTAGTTTATGTAATCATGTAAGAGTAGCACTCTGAAATTGGAGAAATGAAATCTTTACTTCAGCTCCAGGAAAATGGTTTTGGGGCATGCTGAAAGGTTATTTCTTGTCTAAGTATGCAGAAACCCCCAGAGATGATACATAATTGTACAAATAGTGTGCAAAGAAGAAGTACTTAATTTCTTCAGAATATTCCAGTAAAGAGTGAAAAAGATCCTGTAGTTGGCTGTTATTTTTCCGTAATGTACATGGCCGATCCAGGAGAGATCTCAAGGGTTGTTAAATATAGTTAAGCAACTTGATCAGATGGGATTCATCTTCAAAGTACAAAACATAGTATATAGTTAGATAGTAAATAAGGTTGAAAAAAGACCTAAGTCCATCAAGTTCAATCCTTCTACCTAACCTTCCTATTCTTGATCCAAAAGAAGGCAAAAAACCCTAATTAAGCTACTTCGAATTCTGCCATCAGGGGAAAAAAATTCCTTCTTGTCTCCAAGAGGCAATCGGATTTCTCCTTGCATCAAGACACTCTAAAATATTAACCCCTTCAATCCCCTATAGACGTACCGGGACGTCCAAACACGCCCACAAAGAAACCCCTATGGACGTCCCGGTACGTCCAGCCCAGTCCAGACAGCCTGGACTCCCCACTGACAGCAGAAGCCGGCTTTGCCGGCTTTCTGCTGTCCGATCGCCTGTAACAGCTTCCAGCATGAAAGCCGGTAAGCTGTTACCGGTAAACTGCCCGATCGCGCGATCGCGCAGTTTCAAACGCGCGATCGGGCATTCCCTTCCGGGTTGCGTCACTGCTGACGTAACCCGGAAGGTCATCGGAGGACCGGATATCCCCTGCGGGGATATCCTGCCCTCTGATGAGGCACAGAGACGCTACGATCTCTATGCAGGTCTGTGAGGACCTGCATAGAGATCACAGTGTGATCGGTGCAGGGGGATCGCGGGGAGGGGAGTGAGAAACCATCTCTCTCACTCCCCCTCCCGTCCTGTAACTGAAAAGCTGAAAAAACCCTCCTGCCCCCGTTCACAACCCCCAAACCCGTTAAGCCATAGGCATAAAAATTATACAAAATTGTACACCTTATAGTATGCTCCCTGGTGGTGGGAAATTCTGGAAAATCTATATAAAATTAGGTATTTCCAAAATCAGGACACCTGAATTGATAAACTTGGAGGGGATTTTTCATCACTTTACCTAATTTTTGTGAGGATTCAGAGGGAAAATGTAAAAAATTAGTTTTTTTTCTAATGTTCGCTAGTTTTTACTAAATTTCTCAGCTAATCATCCAACTATGGTATCAAACGAAAGCTCTATCTCTCCTTGAAAAAACAATATATAGTTTTCATGGGTACACTATTCACAGGAAAGGAGAATAATCGCTAAACCGACATACCCCAAAAATGGCAAAATTG
>VKOC01048575.1:0-45564 GCA_009364415.1 Spea multiplicata | reverse complement strand
CCAATTTACCCCATCAAACCATTCATTTTTTTTTAATTAGACACCCCTTTGGTATTTGAAATGCTTTTACTTAATTCTTTCCATGTCAAGATTTTTGGGAAGATACAGCACTAATTTTAGCACTTTTTTTCTTTTTTATTCTTTTTGGACTTTTTTACATTTTGCTGGAACTGGATGGTTCCTCTGATGCATAATTATTTTTAAATGTTACCACTTTTTTTTCCATATTTTTTGTATTATTATCTTTTAAATATTTTACTGATCACATTGTTATTAGAAAGGTGGAGACTCTCTTGCAAAGTTTTCCAGCTTTATTTTTTTAAGGGACGCGTCACCATCGTTGATCGCGTCCTAAACTCTTTTAAAACAGGCGTCTGCCGCCATACAGTTTATGGCGGATGTTGATGCCCCGGGGAGAGGCCAGACATGGCCCCTGATGGAACACTGTGAAGTGAAGAAAGTGATTGTAGATTGGTCGTTACCTGACCGTTTTTGCTTGACATGCCTTGCCCGTCAATGGACGTTAAGGGGCTAAACATTGGTAATAAATCTCATAATATAATACTTGTGTGAAGTTTGGAAAGACTGTATACTTGTATGCATTGTGTTTCAAATTGGCCCTCTCTCATGCACCCCACCTCCACTCCCAGAGCCATTCAGATTATGTAGGACAGTGCTTAAGTGTTAAGTATTTGTCCAGAGTTTAGATATTGCACCCATGTGAGCCATTTTTATTTGTTGGCTGCTCCTGTGCCTCTGATCTGTGAAGTATATTTTCCATTTTCTTTATTCCATTTAGTGCTTCCACGCATTCCTCAATAGCTTTTGTTGCATTCAGCAGGTGGATTGTTAAAGGTCTTTTGTATGGCTCTATGGCCCTGGAGGGTGATGGTGCAATACAGATGCTGGTGTTGCCTCAAAGCTTCCATCCAGTAGGGTTGGAGTTTCTGGCAGCACCACCATATGTGTAAGTATGACACAAAACGTAATGTGCCAAGCACCTTTATTGTAATAACCAAGCAAAAAAAAGCTAAAGAGGAGATCATTACCAGACAAGTGAGTAACCCTATATATCGGACAAGGGGCGCATGTACATGTGGAGAAAAACAATGCAATAGTGTAGCGAGTTCAAAAAAATATGTCTGTGTAGTGAATATATATTGCACTCACAAGAGTAGCTGGTAATAGAGGCTCATCGGATAGCAACAGATCTTGATAAATCCTGAAATGTAGCTAAAAACCGCCAATGGTGCAGTATAATAGAAGATATATTTAATAAGAAAAAAATTGGATAAACTCACAAGTAAGTTGGCACAACAGAAACGTTATGCTATAAGCGCAGTATAGAAGAAAACATCCAGCAAAATAAGGAATATCCGTATGGAAAAAGTCTCTCAAAGTCTCTCAACGCGTTTCACCAAACTGGTTGGCTTCTTCAGGAGCAGAATACAGATATTATACAAATAAAACAAAGTAAAAAGCTGCAGGTTGTTAATTAGCCTTCAGCTGTGTATCTCTGGCAGTGAGCAGAAAAGCAGCCAGACCATAACACCTCCTGTCCCTCCAGGCCTCTCACACAACTATACGGTCTTTCTGGGTAAATTCTGAATATATCTAGAGGGACTTTGTACCACCTGGTAGGCAGCTTGTAAGCTGTTTCCTAAATAGTCACTTATATGGAGCACCTCTGAGTCAACACAAGAACACAACAGTGTCTGCAAAAAAACAAACAAAAACTAGCAAATGTTATTAAAAAAAGTTAACAATTTCAATCAAGTCTTTTGATTATAATGTGCTTGCCAGTTTTTTTTCTTATGTTTTATTAGTCTCAGTTACCCTTTTTGTTTTTAGTGTACACACACAAATTATATATTTTTAAGGACATATAAGTCTTCATACAATTGTATATGTATAATCTAGCCCCTAGTATTAATCATATATTAAAACATATATGTTATATTTGGCAAAATCCCTTTAGTACAGTAATAACCCAGATACATAGGTATTTTATGATTTTGAGGGGCAAAATTTTCTGGAGGTGTCATTGAGTTTTAGACCTCGGAGATCTCACTTATAATCAGAAAGTGTCCTGCATTATGCTATAATCACCAGAGTCTGTTTAGGTATTTATTTTTATATTTCCTTTTTACAAAGAAATCTATTTTTTAATATTTTTATAAGAGAAAGCAACATTGCTTTATCTCTTCTAACTTTGATCCCACTGCAGCTGGTCCCAGAGCAGGGTTCAACAAGCATGGAACCAGTGATGATGGCTCCTAGTGACACTCCATGCTTTCTTGATCATACCCCAAAAGTGTAGTGTGCAAGATAATGATCACATATGTTTGTTTAGGACACTTCTTATAAAACATAATAGTACACACTTGTAACTATTATATAGATGTGAAAAGGTCAAAGTTCAAATCAGGCTGTTAAACTAAAAAAATAAATGGTTAGAAATGCCTCTGGAAATAAAACCAAAATGTATAAAGAATGTCTACTTGTTCAAACATATGAATGAAATCTAATTGTACATGAAAGGCTTCATTTCAACAAGTTCATTAATCTAATTAAAATATCAGAATTGTACTTCTAAAAAATTTCCCCGCTGCCCATTTTTGATCTATGACCCAATATTATATATCTTCTATGCTATTAGTTTTAAATGTAGAAATTGAAAGTGATATAAAATATGCTTAATAATTGCCTTCTTTTCTTTTTTGTGAAATAAATACTGAGAATATTGATAATGTTGCCTGCATAGTAAGGTGTATCAAATACTTAATATATATTATATATAATAATTATATATAACTTTTTAATTGTTAGTAAAATAACTTAAATGTATAAGCGTCACAGTCTTTACGAATTAGAAATACTGGTGAAAAAAAGATTACAGGTATATGCAGCTATTTAAAATATTTAGCACTTAAACTTAAAGTCGTGAAATGTACCTTTGCCAAGGATCTTACAGCTAAAGATAGGAACTGTATCTTAATTTCCTTTGTCCAAGATCTCAATGATTATTCATCTCCATTAAATGAACTCTGCCATGATGTTAAGTTGCTGGTTACTGTTAATTCGTTTAGGTAACTTAAGTAAAGGTGAGCGTAGAGAATGGAGGTTGAATTATTTGAAATTAAATTTCTGCACAACAAAAGGCTGGTGTTGCTCCAGTTCCCCTTTGATAATACAAACATAAGTTAAGAAACTGGTATAAAGGAACATCTGTTTATTTTTGGAACATAATTAAATATTCTTTCTTGACATGGATTGATATGAACCATATTAAAGAAGGCTAAATACGCATTAGCAATAGAGCACATGTGTACATTTGTTTGAAAAAGAAAGTACACCCTCTTTGAATGTTATGGTTTTGCATATCAGGATATAATCATCTGTTCCTTAGCTGGTCTAAAAATTAGGTAAATACAATCTCAGAAGTCCAACAACACATGACATATTACATAGTGTCATGATTTATTCAACAAAAATAGAGCCAAAATGGAAAAGCTATACATGAAAAACTAAGTACATCCTTACTGATTCCATAGGAATTAAGATGATAAATAAATGCCTTTGGTTAATTGATCATCAGTAACTGTGACCACCTCTATAAAAGCTGATGTTTTAGCAGTTTGCTGGTCTGGAGCATTCAGGTGTTTTAATGCCAAGGAGGAAAGACATCAACAATGATCTTAGAGAAGCAATTGTTGCTGCCCATCAATCTGTGAAGGGTTATAAGGCCATTTCCCAACAATTTAAAATCCATCATTCTACAATGAGAAAGATTACTCAAAAGTGGAAAACATTCAATACAGTTCCCAATCTTCCCAGTAGTGGACATCCCAGCAAATCCACCCCAAGGTCAGACCGTGCAATCCTCAGAAAAATTGCAAAAAAGCATTACATCTCAGACTATACCGGTCTCAGCTGCTATGATAAATGTGAAGTTCATGACAATTAGAAAACGACTGAACAAGTATGGTTTGTTTGGAAGGGTTGCCAGGGAAAAAAAACGTCTTCACTCTAAAAAGGACATGGGACCATGGCTTAGGTTTACAAAATTGCATCTGAACAAACCACAAGACCTCCAGAACAATGTCCTTTGGACAGACAAGCCAAAAGTAAAGATGTTTGACCATAATGCACAGCGCCACATTTGGTGACAACAAAACAGAGCATATTACCACAAACAACTGTCAGGCACAGTGGGGGAGGGGTGAGGATTTGGGATTAACCTCAGCAAAGCTATTGTAATAGTAGTAATTTTAGTAGGCAAAGGGAACTAAAACTAATTTTAAAGTGCTGAAAGGTTAATTCTATTTTGTAGCTGCTTGTTGACGAGATCTGTGTGGGTAGCTATGGAAACGCAATTCTGAAATAATACAATTGGATCTATTAGGTTAAGTCAATTTGAAATCTTGTAAGGCTAATTCAATTAAAACTCATATTAAATGAAGCAAAACATACAGTGCACTTCAACAATACTGCCAGCTTTCATCCAGTTACAATAAAAAGAACATCAACTTCACTAGTCACAGAAACTTAAGTAGGCAGTTGAGTTAAAAAGGGCTTGACTCCTTAGTGAATGACTTGTGGACCCCTAACTAGTGAAACTCTTAATAAATCAGGCTAACAACGCAATTGCAAACTCGATTAACAATCTGTAACTTCCAACTTCACAGTACAATATTTAGCTTATCATACCTTTAGGTTGCTCCTTATTGTAGGTGATAACAGTTGGGACAATTGTATTCCCAACTGTTTTGTTACTTTTGTAAATTCTCCATTTATTGACAGATTTATGATAAACAGATTGTATCAAATTGCGACAGGGTGACACATAGCTAGTACGGTTAATACAAGAGTCACAGTAAGACTGTAAGTAGAACATCTTCCAAAAGGCAGTACAAATTCCACTTGTACACAGGTAATACATCAAAGAGCACAGATGTTGATTGATGAAAGAGCTACATGCATAGATATAGATCACAGTGTCGCACAGTGAAGCATACATTTTCAAACAGAACCTGTCTCAGTGACCTAAGGCATTGGTGGAAGTGACAATTGTACAAAGTGAGTATCCTGCACAATAAAAGAACAATCAAGGTGTATAGAAGTACCGGAGAACCATGGCAAGACGAAAAGAACAGTGAAGGAACCCAGTAAAACTGTTTTGTTAATAACCTGGAGCATAATACCTTTATACACCCAAGGAGAGTGTTGGATAAATGTCAACACATAAAACCAGCACTTCTTGCACTGGTGACAATATAATTAACTACGTTAAACACCTCATGGGTGCATTCCATCACAGCTCTGACCTATATGTACTATTCTGTAGCTTGGAAAAATAAAAAGCACTTATCAGTTCAATTAAAAGTTCCTGGAATGTGCAGAAAACATTGTGAGCTGCAACAATGTGTCGTTAAAAAACATACATAAATTTATACATGTAATTAAATAACCATACTTAAAAAGCAAGTTCTAAAAATCAAAACCGGGATGTTACTTATCAATAGTAAGCCCAGCTTTGGAAGAGGTCTATGATAGTAGCATAAAACACAAAACAAAACTAAAACATATTTTTCAGATAACCTACGGATACATTAATACATAATTGCTTTTAGATTAAGGCTTAAAGATTAAATAATATAACAAAATATGATATATCCATCCATATTAAATCCTTGAAGAAAAAAAAAACAACTATATTCTTATAAGGAAAGAAGGTGGGTTTTTTTTTACTAATTTACTTAAAAAGCATATTGCAAGGCTGTTTACCTAAAGTAAATTTGCAGTATGTCTTGTTACTTACCTCTCATTATAGCAGAAATATAGCAAACCTACTATACATTAAAACTATAGCACACATAGTTACACTGAAATATGCATCCTGTAGTTCATTTGGCTGTTTTTTCCATAATATAAAAAATAATGAATGTTTTGATTCATATTATACACTGAAATTATCCTTTTATAAATTTAACATTTCTACTTTTAACTATCAATTATCAACTTTATATTTTGTTATGTAATTATTACTCCTACTTTTATATTCTGTTTGATGATTTTCTCCTTTCTTCTCTAAAGTATAACTAAATATTTCTGACACTAAACTACACCATTATTGCAAAAGATACGGCCCTACAATTGATATACCTGAAATCACATTTAATAGGACTCTGGAGACACTCTGCAGGCTAATTACCTACGGTACATAATAAATTTTGTCTTTGATTTTTAAACCCAAAATATGCTCAAGCTCCTTCACGGTTGGTAAAAAGTAAAAACCTAAGCTTTAATAAACTGTAAACCATATATATATATCATATCTATATATTATATAAGATTATATAGTTACTATCTATAGTACTATAGGGTTTATATATATATAATATATTTAACTCAATAGTAAGATGCCAATCATTTGAATTTTCCTAGAGACTTGAATCGCTTTTGAAATACATGTCAATGTTTTACAGAATATATAGATACGTTATATCTGGATTACAGGGTTATGTAGAAGAATAGAAGTACATAGGACCCAGGATTATGCACAGTTTATTCCCTATGAAATTAGGGGTCAGACCATTGGTTTTGTAAGGGGCCCTAAAACCTCACATGGCAGCTGTGAGTGGTTCTACTAAGAGCAGAACCAAATCCTGGGAAAAAATGGTGATATTGTGTTCTTTATATGCATTTTTCTTTGCACCCTGAAACACTGTGTAGGTATTGAAATCCAGGAGAGCAGAGATTTTGCCTCTCACAAGATGGTTGCTCCCTTTAAAAAAATAAACATGTTTAAATGAGGGTCTCTGCAGACCTTCCTAATAACTCTGGACTTTCCCTGCAGGCTAACCACAGGTACTGCATTCAACTATGCAAGTCAATGGACAATATGATTAGTAAAATATATATATAAAAAAAAGTCAAGCGACACATCTTCTAGTTTCTCTGTTGAATGTGTTCCTGATTCCACTGTGTAGAAGCAAGCCTAGCAGCAGTATCCTACTTGCCACCATGGATTTCCCCTTCATGTACTGGCTGTTCTACCACCACAACCATTATGAATACAATTATGGGAAATAAAAAAAAACAAAAAAACACTAATACCACTGCTGGTTGTCTGGTGGGCAACATCATAGTAAAGTGTTGGAGCATTTTGAGACTGTGGGGGATGGGTGCAGTGCAAGTTAAAAGTTGTGTCATAAGGTAGTGAGCAGGGAAAGGACATTTCACTAACTCTGGGATGAATTAACACATACGTACACACCACAGTCCAGTTTTGCTTCAGGAGGAAACTAAAGACAAACTGAAGAACAACAGCAAATCAACAACAGCCCCCACCTGCCAGAGCAAGGGGCATGGTGAAGCCTCAGCCTTCTCGATTCCCAAAGAGAGGTAGGGCACAGACATCCACTGCACCAGGCTACCCACCATTCAAGGGCCATGCCAAAGCAGCAGTCAAATAAGGTGACACGACTGGTTGTCAGTTTATTGCTGTTGGAGGTGCTTCCTTCTCCATGGTTGAGGGGGAGCCTTCTAGCATCTGCTAGAAACTCTCGCTCCCCACTACCTACTACCCTGTCGCACCACCTTCAGCAGGACTGTAGTGGCCTCCCTTTACCAGTCTTGTCATTGTTGAAGGCTGAGCTGTCCAAGGCAGCTGTACAAATCATACACCACTTTTGACATATCCACAGCATGCCTTTCTTTCACTGACGGTACTCTGGAGGCTGCTGAAATATTCGGAGGACAAGAACATGACCACTGTAAGCGGTGTAGGCAGAGGCACACAGACTGAAAGAAGGGGCGGAACTATAACAGAAGGGCACCAGGGTTATAGATCCTTCCTACTCCATGCTGAGGTTATGGATGAGCAGCACACATCAGCTCATATTTTGCCCATGAGATGGTGATGCAGTGGATTGCACCACAGGCAAGCACAGCAGTAGAACTGGGAATGATGGTGAAAAAGAGGTGAGAAATGGGGACTTTGAGGGTTTGCATTGTGCACATATACTACACCTGGTAGTAAGGGCAGTGTAAGCATTCAAAACTGATTTAAAGGTGCAGTAAGGTGAAAGCAGCTGAGGGTGGAACAGGAGAAGACCCCACCACTGTCTACATCAATATGTAGTCACCCACTGGAACGCATCCCTGGACATAATGGAGTGGGCCCTAGAGCAGCAGTGGGCTCTTCACTCAATGTCCTCTGAGCACAGCATTGAGGTGTCCAGCCCATTGGGGCAATTTAAGGGTGTGACTGAGGGCTTAAGCCACAGCACTGCCACTTTGGGCCTCTTACTTTCTTACCGTGAACAAATGCATGTTGCTGGAACAAAATTAGGTATTTTCAGGCATAATAAGTGGTGATTGCTAAGCTGATCAATAGGCAGATAGAGGAGCTGAAAGGTTGCATGCAGGGTACATACTGGTGACCCAAGGGTTAAGGGCAAGTTGGCCCTCAAAAATGATTACAAAAGTTGGAGAGATATGATTGTCCATTGGGTGCGTGAGGTGGAGCCCAAAAGGGGCATGTTAAGCGGAGATATGCTTGAATTGGAAATGGAAATGCCCCGCAGTAGTGGCAGTAGTGCCAGCCACATGTCCCATTCCCAATTGTTTGCACCCATGCAGAGCAGCCTCACTAGACCCACTGGGGAATCACCCATTAGGGCAGCAGCCCTTGATACTTTAGTGGGTACTAGGGTACTAGTACCACCCAAACTCCCCAAAGTCAGAGTAGTGCCGCTGAAATGGTGCAAGCCTATCTTGAGGAACTGCCACTATCTATTGCCACTACCTATTGCTGACCCTCTATGTTATTGGTACCAGAAAGCTATTGCCTGGCCAGACCTCCTTTTATTGGCCCAGCAGTTGCTTTCATGCCGACCCACCAGTTTTCAAAGCCAGGGGGTTTTCTTTGTGACAGGTAACATACTCAACCCCGAGAGAATACAGCTCTCCCCATAGCTTGTTGAACAGATGCCTTTCTTGAATGTCAATCTTCCCAAATTAGACTACCCAGCACGCTATCTCCTTCCTTACTTTGTGATCGTTTTTTATTAATTTTGTTAAATTCAGCCCTGCTCCCTGGGGCTGCATGTTCCGATCATCTGCCAGTATCTGCCTGCCCGGGCCCAGTGCTCTACTACTGCTGTTGCTGCTGCAACTCTTTTGACCGTCCTTACTCTGGGGTAACTTTTATTTTTAAACGTCTATAATATTGTGGTGGAAATTCATCTGCCAGTGCCTGCTTGCCTGCCCAGGCCCGGTGCCCTACTACTGGTGCACCTCTTTGACTGTCCTTCCTGTGGGGAAACCTTTTTACCTTTTTTTAAATTTATATAATGAAAAGTGAGTCCAGTAGGTGTCAAGGGCCTCCCCCATTGGGAACACCCACTGAATATTGTTCTCAATCAAAAAGGCCCCAAATTTAATCTAAGGCGGGAAACAAAATTTGCCTTCATGTTGCTCCCTCACAGTGTCTCTTCTCTTTTTCTGCCCAGGAACCCATCGGAGACACGCGAAGTGACGTAAATTCATGTGACTCCGCTCGGTCCCTGGGCAGAACAAGAGAAGAGACGCTGTGAGCGGGCAACGTGTAGGCAGCCTTGCGGGAGTGCATGGGAAACCTGCAGTTCAGGTACGGGGGTGGGCGGGATTGACAATATATGTGGCGGGAGCAGGCGGGATTGGACACATATGTTGCGGGAGCGGGCGGTAGTGGAGCACACCGAGGTGGGTGGTAACGGTCACAAAATCAGTGGGAGCAGGTGGAAGCAGGATTAAAAAAACAGTCCCGCACAGGGCTCTTCCAAGATGCTTTACCCTTTTGTGAAAGTGTTTCGGGAGGCCTGTTAGCACAGACTTTATTAGGTAGGAGTAGACAAGAGAACAAGCCTAACTTGCATTAATTTTGTTCTTGGCTGGCTTGCTGAATGACAGAATTGTAACTGTGCTAGGCTGCAGATGATATTTTTCTAAAAACTAACCGTCTGTATCTGCCACTTTTGATGTTAGGGTCTTGAAACCTGCAGGCCCACTAACCAGTATGAAAGTTGCTGGTCTGTACTCGATTCAATTTGTACATTCAATCTGCTTTTCAGCTGTTTATTACATAACCCCCACTGGGCCATCTGTATCAATCTCTGCTTAACATCCGGTCTGACTTGATAATTATTCCCTGGCTGTGATGGTATTTAAAATATGTGTACTCTCATTGGTCAGGCATTCAATATTACATTTGATTGTAGTAATGCTAACCATATTTGACTTGCTAATATATTAAATAATGCAGTTTTATTCAATTCCTGAATCTAAGGAATTTTGCTCTAGTTACAGATGCCCGTTCAAACCTCAGTTGTAAGAAAGTCTCAATAACAGTACAAATTGCAACTAAAAAAGTGCATAGTCAATCTGATTGTTATTTATGAGGATTTAGTGATTACCTTAGTGTCTCAATAGTGTTTTTTTCACTTTTCTGTGAAAGAATTCCAAGCCAAAAGTCCACAATAAATTGGATTAATGCCTGCACATATCCAGAGTGTTGGTGCCAAGTCAGATGGAACCTTTTTAAATGGAAAAGTACTCCCTTAGCGTCCTTATAATGTCAAATATTTCTTTGAGGCAAACCAATATTTCCCCTTTTATCTATAGTTAACCTTTTAAGTGCCTCATTGTAAACAATAGGTTGAAATCCTTGTTAGACCCTTACAGGTCTCAGACAACGACATTTAATTTGATATAAAGTAATTTAAAATTATGGTAAATGTGTTGATGAAAAAAATTAACAACATTTTCTGTTGAAAATATAATATGTGGCCTGTTTTGTATCTTTAGAATTAGCATTTTGGTTACAATTGAAATCGTTTGTTTTTGGTGATGCAGCCCTTTTTAGAATACGGCAATTAGCTTTGAATGGAAGTATAAAGAACATTTATTAGCATATAATTTAAGTGTTGATGTCAGAATAATTATCTTCATAGAACCAATTTAAGTTGTGCATCATGCTACAGCCTTTTCAATAGGAACTTACTTTCTATCAGATTAGTGCATTTTTGTCACTATGCCTTTGTTTATTGATTTACAATCTGTCTCAATCTAACCACATTAATGCACTAAAGAGTGTTAACATCCTCATTAAATCAATTAATCATCAGGATATGTGTATATGTTCAAGACAAAATGTGATATACATATGAAAGTGGTATAACAGTTCTTAATATGATTATAAACAAAACATAATTGAAGTGATGATATTTGTTTATAAGTGTAGTATATAACAGTTCATGTACATGATATGACATAATCAGGTAATAAGATATCCTCCATGAAGCATGGTGTTTTCATAATAAGAACAAAGTGTTGAAAATTATAACTGATTCTACAAGTACATCTTGTTAATAAATTATCTAAACTGGCAGATATTTAACATAAACTTTCTCAATCACTATTTATAAATAAAAAACATGAAAATGCCGTGAGATGCTGCACTGGCAATAATAAAACAGTAATGGTGCCAGTATTCAGTTTTTCTGGTACTATCACCAGGAGTAAAATAATTCTGCTAACATGTGGGTTCAAGGTGGTTGACAAAACTCATAAAATACAATAATGATATCCCTACAGTGACATCTATCTTCAGTTACCTTAGACCTAATTATGGTTAGCGGACCCAACTGTCCCTTTTACGCCTGTCGTTACTGTTAGGGTCAACATATAACGTCATATCCCAGCACTAAACATTTTGAAGACAGGTGACACCGGGCCCTTGGAAACTATGGAGGGTTATGCTGACTCCGTGTAGCCCTCTATAGTGGTAAATTGGTAATTGATTATATTAAAACAATTTGGACACATTTTTTGTTTCATTTTTTGTACATTCTTTTTCGGACGATGAGTTCTATTTCAGATGAAAATCGGGGGCCTATTTATATTTGGATACAAAATTCTTCAGAAGAAGAAAGAAGAAGATCAGAAGTAGGATCAGGATACAGACAAGCAAGAGGTTGGCAGAGAAGGTAGGGAGACATTCTGAGACAGCGTGAGAAAGAGTGAAAGAGAATGTGAGAGTGTGAATGAGAGAGTGGCTGAGTATGTGAGTGAGAATGAAAGAACCAACTAAGTTGAAACAAAAATTCTAAGCTCCTTGCCTTGTTTTTGTTTGTTTAATTTGGGGTCCCTCCTTGTTTTTGAAGATTCATACGAATTGCTGAAATATTCCATTTTTTGGCAATGAACTTCTTTAAAACACAAAAAAATCCAGTGCCAATAAACTTCTGAAAATTATGAATATGTACAATAATAGGTGGACATGCTATTACCAGTTCTTTGAGCAGAAGACTTGCCTTTTATAGTAAACCATATGTTAGCTAGAATGTCTAATAATTCAGAAACAAAACCCATTAATATAGATATTAGTAACCGTGAGCTGCTGAAAATATGTGCTATGTTTTAACTAGACTTGGGCACCAGGGGGCTCTTCGTCTTCGTGCTCGTCTTCGGCAAAAAAACCAACTTTGTATTCGCCCGTTCCTGTGTTCTCTTCGGGCGAATATTCATGGACATTCTTTGTGTTCGTTTTTTCTTCGTTTTCCCGTTTTTTGGGGGTTAATACGGGGTTAACGCGTACCACAACAGGTCTGGCGTCAGGAATTTAAATGTCCGTATGAGCAACTCCTGTTGGCGACCATTGAGCACAATACCATATGTGGCTAACATATTCTCGGGCACAATATTATGCTACGCAATGTATCTAACCAAAAGAGGGCAGCATTCTGTCCGAAGATATATTAGCTATATGTGGCAGTGTGCTCATTTTCATTTATTAATTATTTAAATAAAATATATTCCCTATGATCCGCTGGTCTCCCCGCTGCCAAACAGTTAAATGTCCGCGAGTGCAAAGTTGATAAGAGAACTTTGAAAGTTGGAGGGACAAAGATCATAGGTCTTCCAGCAGAACAATGATCCAGAGTGCAGACACAAAAGCACGAAATCGTGAAAAAGGGAAAAAAATGACTCCTTTCGTAACCTTGGAAAAGAGCTGAAGTCTGCCATTGGGAAAATAAATCAAACGTTCAAGAGCTTGAATATACTTTGGTTGAAGAGAGGAAAAAACGGCAAGAAGTTTATAGAGGGCTATAAGAAATGTTTGGAGGCTGTCATTGTTGTCAAGGGTATGCAAGCAGATATTATGGAAGGACTGCATTTAATACTGTCCAGGTCATATTTAATGTTTGTTTTTTTCATTACGTCAGTTGAAAAAGCATCTGTTTTGTTGAACACTTTTGGACCATACTTGGGAACTTTCTGGCTCTGGCTACCTAGAGCGTGTGAAGTAGAGGGGACACAAGGTATTTTTAGTGGGGAAGTGGGGTATGCTGCAACGCCGCTCTCACAACCTGAGTTTACCCTTAGTGACCCGGAGAAGTGTTGCTTCACCCAGAGTCTCCAGACAAAACCCAAATAGTAGGTAGGCACATTTCTAATTATTTCTGAAGATGTTATACATAATGTACAACATCTTCAAGGGTGCCAATAATGATGACTATTTCTACGACTCCCTCAACAAACTTTGTTACATTACAGCTGGGCCTCGGCTACACAGCCCCGTACACAACAAACTGCAATGCACTATGTGTTCCCACTGACAGGTGCCATGATAACAAGATTATTATTGGATGTTATTCACTTAAGTGGTCATAATGTCATGGCTCATCAGTGTACTTACACACACAACTATTACTAACATATGTACTTACATACACTTTAACATTCTAACATACTTAC
This sequence comes from Spea multiplicata, assembly GCA_009364415.1. Taxonomy (NCBI): domain Eukaryota; kingdom Metazoa; phylum Chordata; class Amphibia; order Anura; family Pelobatidae; genus Spea; species Spea multiplicata. The sequence continues at coordinate 31,761 of VKOC01048575.1, read as the reverse complement.
ACAAACACACATTCAATAACTTACTTACATACAACATCATACTTATACACCCAGGGTAACATACTTATCCACACTAACATACATACACACATATTTGAACATACACATATAGTAACATACTTACACAGACTAACATCCTTATTCACGCATACAGAAACATATTTACTCACACTAACATATTTATTTGCACTTACACACACACACACAACTTACCTTTGCTGGCTCAGGAGGCGGATGCCAGATCATCTGTTCCCTTAAGGTCCTCACACACTATATATGAGAGCTAGAACATGTCATATTCCTATTGGTATGTTCAGGGAAGTTTGTGCGTACCAGTTGAACACCCCTGATGGCAGCCAGTCTACAGGTCAGCATATCCTCATTTAGGTAACTGCTTTGGACAGATAACAAGGTAAATTCATGGCCAGATACACTATCTGGAAAAAGTAAAAAGGCTAACCTTTTTATGGGTTTTTTTCTGGCAATCAGCTTGTCCTTCCATCTTGCACAAACTCACTGATGTTGAGTTCTAAGGACAAACAGAAATATTTATATTACTAACCTGTTATAATATATTGTATTGTATTATGTAATGGATTATCTGGTCCAGATGTTCTAACTCAGTAAAATTAGATAAATATTTATTTTTAGAATTGATGATTCCTAATTTTCCAGTGAGCAATCTAATCATTTGTCTTAAGACCCCATGAATATGGCTCTGCTACATCTGTTAGATAATGATAATAACAAACATATATTTTTCCACTGAAAAAAACAATGACAGGCAACAACGTGGGAATATGTCACACAAGGGAAACGAACATGCAGTATAAAGACACATCAGAGAAATATTTGGAGTACCTCAAATCCCAGGCAGAAATAAATATTCCATAAACTTCATCATAACATTGAAGATTTAAGATATGACATATAGCACTTAAAATAGCATACACTATATTAAAAAATCTAACACAATGCATGTCTTATGCTAGAAAAAAATACCCCTTGACATGCCAAATGATGTCATGTTATTTTTGTTTTTCAGCATTTCTGTTAATATTTCTTCTGCCTATTTTTTAAGGCTCTTACCATTAGCTGGTATAATTTTGCCATGCATAGCAAGATTTATTTCCCTCAAGCATTTTACAATATCTTTATAAATCTGTACAAATAACTGCATCATTTAGCACTGACACAGATATGTACACCTTATAATAATAGTAGGACGGCAGAATATGGAAAAACGTGAATTTCTATTTTTTTTTTTCATTTCGGATTTTAACAAATATCCTTTTGCTGGGGCAACCTTAGCATTATTATTATTATATTTTATTTATAAAGCGCAGACAGATTCCATGGCGCTGTACAAGATGAAACTTTTACAGATAATGACAAGTAGACTTGTGCATTCGTCTTCGGGCGTACATGAAAACGAACACGAAGAGTGCGTTTTCGTGTTCGTTCCGAAGACACGCCGAAGAGAAGACGACGGCGGTAAAAAGTAGGCGAAGATGAAGACACACACTACGAAGATCTTCGTGATTGTCTTCATCTTCGGCTACCATTCTCCCCCCTTCTAACTTACCTTGTCTTCGCGGCTTCGCAGCATCGCGGCAGAACACGGAAGTGGAAATCCGCAGGTTCGCTGTCACAGGTTACAGGGCAGTGCGAATAAGCCTATTGGTCGCCTACAGGGACCTCCTCTAGCATCAACCAATTGGTTGATGCCAGAGGAAGATCCTGCAGGTGACCAATAGGCTCACTCGCACAGCCTTTGTAGCCCCTGACAGCGAACCTATGGATTTCCGCTCCCGTTAACCCCTTCGATGCTGCGTTATCTAACACAGCATCGAAGGGGTTAACGGGAGCGGAAATCCATAGGTTAAAGGGCCGTGCAAGCGACCAATAGGCTCACTCGCACGGCCCCTTAACCCTTTAAAAAAAAAGTTAACCCCTAATGAAAAAGTTAACCCCAATGCTGCAACTTACCCGGCAGATCCCACTGGTCTCCCTGTTCTATCAGTTAAATGTCCGTACGAGCGACTTTATTGGTCGCTCGTACGGACATTTAACTGATAGAACAGGGAGGCCAGTGGGATCTGCAGGGTAAGTTGCAGCATTGAGGTTTTTAAAAGTCTGCCACCAATAAAGTCACTCGTACGGACATTTAACTAATTGAACAGGGAGGGAGGCCAATGGCATCGGCAGGGTAAGTTGCAGCATTGGGGTTTTAAAAGTCTGCACAAGCGACTCTGTTGGTCGCTCGTACAGACTTTTAAATTCCCAATGCTGCGACTGGTCGCTCGTACGGACATTTAACTGATAGAACAGGGAGACCAGTGGGATGTGCCGGGTAAGATACAGCACCAGGAGCCTAAAAGACTTTTAAAATCCCAATGCTGCAACTTACCCGGCAGATCCCACTGGTCTCCCTGTTCTATCAGTTGATAAATGATAGGCTGTATAACCCTTATTTGCTTGTCCTGTCATATACATAGAATACATTGCATTACCTAGATTTCTGCTTGTGGTGTCTTGTGTTTGTGTCTTGTGTTTGTATAATCATGCATCGTGGGTGACTGAACCCTAAGTATCCCCTGCACATGGGCTCCTACCCAACCTGATTACCCGAGTCCTGACAAGTACAATATCCGATAGGCATGTGCCTAAACTGGTATATATTATATACTGTATGTCCAGCTGCCAACTAAAGAAACTGTAGTACTGATTTATTTTATTTGTATTCCATCTTTGCTCTGTTTTACAATCCAGGGCATGACATCTGCGTTTGTGACTATGTCAGGTTAAAATTATGGCCTTTCTTTAATGCTAGCTATATTGACAGACTTTGCCATTACCCAACTTCTGTCCTATTACAATAAAGCCAAAATCCCTTTGTGTAACATTTCTGAATGACTTGTGGATATTTTCAATGGCAATTTTTTTTCACTTAATTATAACTTTGACTTTTTGTACAGTATGACTTTGAGCCAATTGTATTTTAAAGATCCCAGGATTAGATATTATAAGAATTTAAAGAACTGAATTCACTTGGAATTGAAGTTTTATCTGTCAATTGTTACTGAGAATTTAAGACTTACAATAATGATAGCTCAATTGAAACACAGGATTTATGACCTTTTAACTTGGAACATAGTATTGATTTCAGTGGTGTCTCCAGCTTTCATATTTAGGGGGGGGGCATGAGGGGACAAAAGAAGTAGTGAGTGTACAGCCTGTATAACAGTGAAAATTTGGTTTTCCCATCAAAATAACTCAACACACAGCCATTAATGTTTAAACCTTGGCAACAAAAGTGAGTACACCCATAAGTGGAAATGTCAAAATTGGACCCAATTAGCCATTTCCCATCCCCAGTGTCATGTGACTTGTTAGTGTTACAAGCTCTCAGGTGTGAATGGGGAGAAGGTGTGTTAAATTTGGTGTTATCGCTCTCACTCTCTCTCATACTGGTCACTGGAAGTTCAACATGGCACCTCATGGCATGGCACTCTCTGAGCATCTGAAAAAAAAGAATTGTTGCTCTACATAAAGATGGCCTAGGCTATAAGAAGTTTGCCAAGACCCTGAAACTGAGCTGCAGCATGGTGGGCAAGATCATACAGTGATTTCACATGACAGGTTCCACTCAGAACAGGCCTCGCCATGGTCAACCAAAGAAGTTGAGTGCACGTGCTCAGCGTCATATCCAGAGGTTGTCTTTGGGAAATAGACTTATGAGTGCTACCAGCATTGCTGCAGAGGTTGAAGGGGTGGGGGCTCAGCCTGTCAGTGCTCAGACCATATGCCGCACACTGCATCAAATTGGTCCGCATGGCCAGAAGGAAGCCTCTTCTAAAGATGATGCACAAGAAATCCCACAAACAATTTGTTGAAGATAAACTTTTTTGGTTTAGATGGTGTCAAGTGTGTGTGGTGGCAACCAGGTGAGGAGTACAAAGACAAGTGTGTCTTGTCTACAGTCAAGCATGGTGGTGGGAGTGTCATGGTCTGGGCCTGCATGAGTGAATATGAGCTTTTTCATATTTATCCGATTTGTGGGGGGGTCAGACTTCATTTCGGGGCTTCATATGAATTGATGACCAAATCTACTGGGAAAATGTTTTGTGGACTGATGAAGCTAAAGTTGAATTGTTCGGGAAGAACATGCAGTACTATATATGGCCTGAAAAGGGCATACCCACATGAAAAAATCATCCCAATGGTGGAGGGAGAATCAAGATTTAGGGCTGCTTTGTTGCCTTATGGCCTGGGCAGCTTTCCGTCATCGAGGAGAAAAAGAATTCCCAAGTATATTAAGGTATCATACAGGACAATGTCAGGGTGGCTGTCAGCTGAAGCTCAATAGAAGTTTTGAAATGAAGCAGGACAGTGTCCCTAACCATCAAAATAACTCTACTACAGAATAGTTTCAGAAAAAAAGAAAATCTGTCTTTTGAAGTGGCCCAATCAGAGACCAGAGAGCAGATCAAGAGAGCCGTTGACACTCGACTTCCTCTAGACTAAAGTCCTCCTGATTGTTGGACAGGCCTGATCTGCTATTGGAAGGATTATTTTGAGGTTATTCCTGCTAAATGAGGTTCAGCCATTTATGACATCATCTTCCGGCGCTCAGCATTACAAGCCGGCACCGAGCCCGAGCTAGAAGGCTCGCAGAGGAGAGAGAGGGGAGCCGAGCGGGAACAGTTGCCCCACTCGGCTCCATTGTCGGGCTGGCCCTGCAGGTGCTGCATGAAAATATGTTTTGCATATAAAAGAGCTTGCTAAAATACCTTATTAGTATAAATCCCCATAACTGTAAATTATTATATGATCTTTAAATGCAATCTGAATGCAAACACATTTTGCATAAGTATTCTGTTCCATGTACCTTTTTCCTTTTTTGAATTTCATATTTTCTGTATAGCTTACGCTCATTTCTACCTGTCATTTTTCAAACAAGATTCATAGACACGTTCTGACATTAATGTACTGATGCAATTTATTATTTGATTTATAACTGTCTCCTAGCCTTCTCCTCAACTACCAAGAACCAGCCAAGATTATATGATTATGTTTGCACAGGTGAATCGGTCTATTTAACTAGGTCAAAAATTAGCCCACTTGTATTTCCGAACTTAAAACTGACTCTACTAGAGGTATTTTATGTTAATTCAAACAATCCAAATGTAATTAAAGCTAATGCAACTTTTATTAAAGTCATTAAAATACTTGGTCCACAAAAGGCAGCCTTATTATTCTAAACAAAAGAAAATTAGACAAAAAACTTAAATAACAAATAGGAAATTGGAGTATATACGCTGTAAGTAGATCGTTACTCAAATTTTTTGTCAATGAGTAAGCTAACCTCTTGATAGTATAGCATTCCAAACGTTCAAATGGACAGTACTCATGACAGCAACAAAAATACATAAGTCCAATGACTATCAATGTTGGTTCAATTCCTGTGAAACAAAAATGTTCTCCTAAAAATATTAGAATATCATGAAGACTAGTCTTATTAGACATCAATAATATAAAAACAATCAATACTGGAACATAGAATCTTCAAATATACTATATCATTAGTCACTATAGCTGGCATTTAAACAATAAAATTCAAGTACTGTATTTACTGCATCCCGGTGCAATTATGAATTCTCTAAAACATATGCTTGTTGTAAGATAGGCTCACATTTAAAAAATCAGGATCCTGCTTAAAAAGTAGTGTAGAAAAGGCAGTTTTGGAAAGAAAACTTTGTATCACTACAGTCATGGCCACAAGTTTTGAGAATGACACTAAGTTTGCTGCCTCAGTTTAGATGAAATTTAGTAATTTGCATATACTCAAGAACGTTATGAATAGTGATCAGATGAATTGCAATCAATTGCAAAGTTCCTCTTTGCCATGAAAATTAACTTAATCCCAGAAAAACATTTCCACTGCATTTCAGCCCTGCCCCAAAAAGGACCAGCTGACATCATGTGAGTGATTCTCTGGTTAATACTTGTGAGAGTATTGACGTGGACAAGGCTAGAGATCATTCTGTTATGGTGGTTGCAAGGAAACACTTGCTGTTATCATTGCTTTGCACAAAAAGGCTTCACAGGCAAGGATATTGCTGCTAGTAAGATTGCACCTATATCAACTATTTATCATCAACAACTTTAAGGAAAGAGGTTCAATTGTTGTGAAGCATTCGTCAGGGTGCCCAAGAAAGTCCAGCAAGAGCCAGGACCATATCCTAAAGTTGATTCAGCTGTGGTTTGGGGAAGAGATTTTGGGTACACAGCCAGGAAACTCCCCAGAACTTAATCCCATTGAGAACTTGTGGTCAATTCTCAAGAGACGGCTGGACAAACAAAAACCCAGAAATTCTGACAAACTCCAAGCCTTGATTATGCAAGAATGGGCTGCCATCAGCCAGGATCTGACCCAGAATTAATTGACAGCATGCCAGGGCAGATTGCAGAGGTTTGGAAAAAGAAGGGTCAACACTGCAAATATTGACTCTTTGCATACATTTAATGTAATTGTCAATAAAGGCCTTTGACATTTTTACTTTCTATATTATGTAATATTTTATTATTATTATTTTGAAAATGCAGGCTACCAGTACTTACCATACAAAGTTATTCTCCACATGGTTTATTTACACTGTATTGTGAACAAACATAATATTTGTATCATTTCAGACAAAATGTATGTGCTACCTCACTAAATACTGATAAACAAATGCATTAGTAACGGTAATGCGATGACTTTTAAGTTTTAGTGGCTATGGCAAGTGTATTGTGGCTGTCTCCAAATTGTCCTTATTTTGCTAGAGTAGTTTCCTGGTTACAATCCATCATGGAGCTCTGTGCACACAGGAGTAGTTTGTACTGACTCCACAAAGGACATTTATAGTTTGTTACATTACAATGTTTGGGTCTGATTCAATTACCTATGTAAACCTTAATGGTTTTTATGGAGGTTATTAAAGCATTGTTTGTTCAAGAGTAATTTAATACACATTATTCCTTGTAGATGTGTCAGGGATATTAAATTGTCTCTTTAATTGTCTTGTTACTGTTACTTGTTAACTTGCTATAATGTTGGAAAGTTTAAGTAGGAGTTTCACCAGTGAAGATTGGCATATTTTGCTGAAATAATGCCCTGTGGCATTGAGAAAAAAACTCAATTAAAAAGGTTTCAAATAATCTTTGCAATGCCAGCACAAAATGAAAAGGTTGGGGGGTTTTTTAGAGTAAGAACAAAGAGGCGCAGCAGCAGCTGTAGTAGTAGTAGTAGTAGTAGTAGTAGGGCACTGGGCTTGAGCAGGTAGACAATAGCAGATGATAGCCACATGCAGCCCCGAGAAGCAGGACTGAATTTACGCCACAATATAAAAGTATGGCTGGTCAAAGAGGTGCAGAAGCAGTAGTAGTAGTGGGGCACTAGGCCTGGGCAGACAGAGACTGGCACATGCAGCCTCGTTGAGCAGGACTGTATTTCCCCAATATATATTATCACTGATATTTGTGGTCACGAATATTAAACAATGAAGACTAATAAAAAAGATAATAAAAAATAACGTGTGCACAAATTACAGGTTTGGCTGGTAGCATCAATGGTCAACTGTTTTATTCAACTAAACTCTAATCAAGAACAGGGGGAAAATGTTTGCTGCAATCCCCGTAATGCACTAAAGTAACCACTACAGCTTCTCCAATCCACTCCACAACAGTATATTTTCTGAATGTATTAATTTGCAGTATGGTCGGTCAGAAATGAGCATTAATCTCAGCCTCTGCTAAATTAACTGTCATTGTCTCACACTCCAACTCTCATTAGTCTGTAACTGCTGTGACTGAAAGTCTTCATATTTTTAGATCTAATGCTTGTCCCTTGCTCTTGTAAATTCTGATTGGCCAGAATGAAAAAAGTAAGGAAAAATCCCACAGTTGGTTGGACCCATCAATCCCAGCCATTCCCATCAATGAGACCACCCTCCGTTTTTGGCTACTTCTACCTATCCTTTGATATGTAATGTCCTATACACAGTCCCACTTTACCTTAATGAGTGCCAAAACAGCTTGCTACACGTGGCGATGAATAGACAAATGACACATTTTCAGAATTTCTGCAGTTTGGTTTCGGAACTTTTGTCAGCGACGGCCCTCTTATTTGTTGATCTCTACTAATGCATGAAAAAGGCAATATTCGTTAAAAATAAAGTTAATAAAAAAACGAATGCACACACCTTTTTCTACAGGTATATAAAATCAAGCACCTAACCATGCATTTTGCAGTTACAAACATGAAAAAACTAAGGAAATCATTGAGTTTAAGCGTGGTACTATGGCACATTTGTGGATTTAATTTGTCAGTTTGTGGATTTCATCCCTGCTAGATATTCCATGGTCAACCGTAAGTTCCATTATGTAAAAGTGGAAGCATTTAGGAACGGCAGCAACTTGATGCAAAAGACCACATAAAGTCACATAGCGGGGTCACCGAGTGCTGAGGGGCATGGTGTCTAAAAGTCGCCAGCGCTTCTGCTGATTCCATAGCTAAACTTCCACTGGCAATAATATTACCTCGAAAACTGTGCGGCAGGAGCTTCTTGGCATAAGTTTCCATGGTCAAGCAGCTGCATGCAAGCCTCACATCACCGAATACAATGCCAAGCGTCAAATCGAGTGGTGTAAAGCACAGTACCACTGAACTCAGTGAAGAATCACGCTTCTGTGTGGTAAAATAACAATAAACAGCAATACCAGCTTATGGAGGATGTATTCCTGTTATAATTTTTCACTACTGAAATATTAAAAAGCCCACTTATTCTTAAACCAAGTACTGAAACAGTCTTTAAACTTGTTTTTTTATAATTAATATTAAAAGTACATATACAAAGCTCATTTGTATGAAACTGATACAACTGAACTAGCAGAAATGTATTATACATTATTATGTGCCTGTGCATAGTTGCAACGATCATTTGCATGTAGTTTTTAGAAATAGCAAAATGAAGAAGGGCACTTTTTAGAATTATCTATACACCCTCCTGCTGAATGCTCAGTCTATCCACCTAGTTTAAAGTCCAGTTTCAGGTTACCAATAGGGTTAACCAGGGAAGGAGACAGGTTCCCCCTGTCTTCTTCACCTAGTTCAAGCAGTTCTCTTCACTGTGTGGTCACCATCATACTTAGATTGCCCAACCATATAGTTTGGGGGCAACATTTCTGAAATTAATGTACATCCACACTGCCCTGGAACAGTCAATAGCAATAGCAACTGTTCACCAGGCTTAAACAGGTTTTTCCACTACCTAGTCACAATTGTACTTGGATGGACCGACCAAATAGTTTGGGGGCAAATTTTCAGAAATATGACTGTACATCCATACTGCCCTAAAGAAGTTAATCCTAATTGTAAAAGAAGAGCAGCCTACCTCACCAAACTCTGCCCATTGTGATGAAGTGTTTAAGTCCAATTAACAATCCTATCCTATGGGATAGAAGTGATTCAGTGAATTAAAACCGAAACGATCCCTAACTACCTACTTCCTGTAAATCTAAGATAGGTCCATCCAATACACCATTTGGAAGCCAAGAGAATGGATAATGAAAATCAGCTAGATGGCAAAAAATATTTTTACTTACCTTTGATGACTCCTAGCAATGACCATTGGGGCATTTGGGCCTCATCCTTAGCTCAAGGAAAATGACTATACCAAAACAAACAAAAAAAGAAAAGCCAACACAATGTGAAATAAATCTGAAGTAGAAAAAAAATCCAGATGATTTTAAAAATTGCAAAAGAGTATGTTTATGTACTCTAGTGCAAACACTAGCCCAAAATAGTAAGAGAATGACTCAAATGGTCTGATTCATTTATAAAAATAATGGAGATCGCTTGTCACCTCTCAACAAAATGGGCATGATTAGCACCTCCATCTTCCTCTCCTTTATGTAAGGTAGAGGACAATGAAAGAAAAACATACTAGTATTAATCTCTTTTTTTATTATTGGCTAAAACAGAGGGAAGGGGAAGGGCATAGGTATAATGTGGGCCTCCCCAAGGGGTTATATCCATTCAATCACCCATTGGGCACTGGAATGAGCTCTACTCCTTGAATTGTTGTGCATTTTACATCTTACAAGACAAAGGATACAGGAAATCATGTGGGTTGTATACACCTTGAACTATTTTTTCATTACCTCTTACCCCCATAAGGGGTAGGGAAAGAAGCAAACCAGAGACCAGTAATGTTTTTATTTGAATATTTAACGTTTATTTGTTGTTTTACTAGCTGAATTTTAAAAGTTGATGTTGAGGAGATGCAAGTGGTCATTTCATTTCACCTACTAATTAAAAAAATAAAAAAGTCTTATGCACTTGCAAGCAGCTGTTATATAATTGAGTATGAGAGTTTCTTTGTCGCTGTTACTTATTTTAGAGTTTAGTTTTTTGTATTTTATAATCTCCAAGAAGAGTTTAGTATTTCTGTATATTCTCATGGATTGGGTAGCTATACCTATGTTACTTGAAAACAAGCTGATTTAAATAGTTCCAAGTAAAGTACCTATTTAAATCCAGTTCCTTAATTACATTGGTCCTTTCATTTTTAGAATCTGATAGTATGTACTTTTTTGCATTTGTACTAAATGCCTAAACTGTTAGTGAAATGTATTTGTAATTGAAGACATTCCTAAAATACAGAGAAAATATACAGAGAAAATATGTCATATAGCAGCCATAACATTTATATTCTTAACACTTGATTTAGTGAAAACAGATGTAGAATGATTTGATGCTACTTTTTCAAAGAACATTATCTGTTAGATTTTAGGCATATCTGTGAAGCAAATGTTAAGGCAAAATGCTAATTTAAAGCATATAACAAAATACTTTTGTTGCAGCCAAAAGTATTATTGTCTTATGAAACAACAGTCATATGGTAATGTGCAGATAATAATTGATGTTACCTTTATGTATTAAAAATACACATACTTTAATATTTGTTTTACCAACAGGATAGCTTGATTATTTTCTTAACTATATAATTTTCATCATGCTCTAGAATCACAATGTAAACTTCTTTCCAGGGCAAAAATAAACTAAAAATGTGTTCCATTGCAAGAAATGCAAAGGACAAAATCACATAAAGTCCCCTCCATCAAGCATCAAATATTTGAAACATTATGAAAATAAAAAACTTATTTGAAGGCCCACTGAAATACAATCTTAATATGTTAAGCCCTCCCCCACCCTGCTGCACAAGATGAGGTGTTAATATATCAAACATGTGATTTGACATTCATCTGTAACCCCCCATGCCTCCATCCCCTAAAACGTTAGATGGTTGGAAAAATATAATACATTCTTTAAAGAGAAATGGAGCCCACCCATACCCTCTATTTTCTGCATTTTAAAACAATGAATACATTTAAAAAAAAATCAATGCTACCTATATATGGACAAAAACACAGATTAAAAACAAATTGATAGAAATGGTTAATATGGTTGATGGTAGAGTCATATACCATCAACAATAGCAAAGATTGAGCTCGCTTGATTTGGACCCATCCACTTCTATCAACAAATGCCAAGTCAGGAGTTCTCTCAAGCCAGTACCATCTCACAGATATACAGCATACAATCTAAAAAGAAAAGGGGCATATGAATGCAGTAGTTAGTGTGTATTAGCATTCTTGTGGGAATACTAAAGGGATACTAACTAGAATTATCAATAGCTTGTACTTGACCCTTAGTTTGTTTATTTTTTTTAGTCTAAAAGCTCAGTGACATAATGACAGTGATATAATATGGAGGTAAAAAATTGCAGCCCCCGAGAACAGTTTGGGTTTTATTATAGTAAGGGTACTATATTAAGTATATGTAAATGTAGTTTATTTAGACAGCAGTTTACTTAGTATAAAACTAGGATGATTTGATGCAGCTTTTTCAAGGCTGCAAGTTCAACTTGAAAAAGACCTAATTGTGAGGTTGAAACATTGTTTCTTGTCTCAATAAATCTGCCTGACTTTGGAACACTTGAGTGGCTGGAACCTTTATCTATCTACTGGATTTACTGGAGAACTGGCCCTTCCTGGCACAGTTAAGCACCTGGGTTCTCTTGGAGTGTGCAGATTCCTCATTCTGGTTATTTATTATGTAAATATCATGTCATATCCCAGTGATATTTCTTAAAGGCGCACAGTGCCTTTTATTGTCTGAGGGATGTGGAGGGAATTGAGGAGACTTCCATAAGTAAGAGGATAGGTAAATACTTTACTTTTACCATGATTTAAAACTAGCATTTCAGATGTAATTTAAGGAAACTACACTTTACTGAGGTGGGTGTTAGATACATAGAACAGCCTTCCAGCAAAATGGCTAATACAGTGAGGAAATTTATGGGCTAGACATAAAGCTATTTTAAACTTAAGATTAAACTTAAAGGGCTGATTAAGGTATGAATCTTAACAGCAGGAAAAAATCTAAAATTCTGTTTCTATATTTCCATGGCCAACTCTCATTAGCATTCTCAAATATACATTTAAATTGTATACAGTGGAGCTGACAAGAGGGGTTAGGGGTCTACTTATAATAACAAACAAACTATGGGAGATACAGACCCCGTATTGTGCCACTGCCTATAGTATGATGGTTGAAAATACTTTCAAGAGCTCTTAGGAGGCATCTATGCTAACCCCAACTTCTACCCATGGGCATTAGGAGGCTCAATCATATGGGATAGAGGTAATAGCATTATGAGTAAATAAATAACTACTCCCTCTACCTCTAAAGTCACCCAGGTGGGAGTCAAGTCCATCAAAGGGTGCAACTTTCCTATAAAGGGTCCACCCAGCATTGTCAGTTTATGCTTGTAAGTCCTCATATTCAGCTTAGAGGAAGGCATCAATTAGAAACAAAAAAGTAAAAGCCAGATATTTGACCATTAAAAACCCAACACAAAAAAACCAAAAAAAACCCTCACTGACCTAGGTTAGCAGTCTTTGAAACCCATACAATAGAAGAATTCATATTAAAATAGTCTGTGAGTAACCCTAACCTTTTGCGAGTACTAATATGCATTCTTTCAAAATAGGAAAATACAATTCTTACATGATGCATAATCTGCACCCATTCAAAAAAATCTCCTTTTTCCCTCTATGGTCTAAAATTTCTTGCCGCTGATTAGCTACTTACGGTGTCAATCAGTGGCATAAGGTATGAAAACAATGGGAGTATTTCTGTCACTGATTGGTGGTTTAAGCAGCCAATCAGCAGAAGGAAAGTGCTACCATTGAAATCCATGGAGATACTTCAAACATGCACCCTGGGGTTTAAGCAGACCCCTGATTGCTGTGTTCATCAGAGTCAGCGCAGTAGCTAACTGAACAGAGGACGTCATGTGCAGGGAGATGCATTAGGCTGCATGCATCTCCTGCATGGCATTAATCTAGGGTATAAGTAAAGGGGCAAATGCATTTGGGGGGATTCTGCCAAAAAGGACTACAAGAAAATGTAAAGGGACCACTGACCAATTATATGCATTAAAGTTCATGCTTCCCTTTTTTTACTTATTTACCTTTATTGCCCATCTTTCAAAACAAATCATTAAAACAATCTCCAGTTAGACATCGAAGCAATGGCAACCCAACCTCTGATTTAATGTGAAAATTGATAAAATAACATCCAACTCCATCCCAAAATTATTAGCCTGTTCAGAAAAAAACTTGTTTAGATTCCCTGGTAATAAATGGATTGTGCAACAAATGATACCGATTCTTCTTGTCTATACACTGTACATATCTGCACCACGAATCAACCCTGATAAACTTAGCACTCAGTATAAAATGTATCTGCCACTGTGTTCTCTAATGTAATTACAAGAGCCATCACTTTGATGTGCTTTTAGTAAATTGACAATTGTTTCAAATTCAGATATAGCCTTCACTTTTTTGCCTAGTGTTCAACCACTCCATTGAGCAGTATGCTTAACACATCTCTCCACAACTCCTAGAACCTCAAGTCCATTCAACTTACTTATGGTGCCATTTTGCAAAAAGAAAGCAAGTTGATCTACCTTCTCCTACATTACTCTACAAATTACAAGTGTCTGTTTCTTTGTATTTAGTGCCAATATACCACTGCAATAAATTTTATTGGTTTATAAATATTGTATTTTACGTGTAAGAGTTGTAACTGTATTGCTGTATTTGTAAGTGCAAGGGTTACTTGAAAGCAAGAGAAATCTCAATGAATTATTCATGGTAAAAAAAATTCTAAATTAATAAAAGAAATCAATATTCCCAAAGAACATTCTGAAAACTTGCTAGGGATGTTAAAGTAGTCCCTGAGTGCCACAGACACACCAGGATATCAGGATAATACATATTTCTAAATGATTCACATCATGAGCACATCACTACTAGCAGTTTCTTTGAGCTCCTGAAGTGTTTAAAGTTCTTATCCAAACCGTTCCGCATCCATTCAAAGTAAAACAGTAACAGTATTTCCAGTTGGGATGCCATTAATTTATTTCCCCTTTTCAAATAAAATTAGTTTATTTGCTTAACTGTTCTTGTAACATTTACACAAATGACACACATGACTTGTAATATATACAGACTACAAGGCAGTAATTGTACACCTGTTAACACATAACAAGTGTTTTTAGGCATCAAATTTGAATACTGGACTTTCAATGAATAGTAACATGGGATCATATGTATCTCACAAAAGACAACAGACAAAATGCAACTTCCTAGATTAATAAACAAACACCTTTGGCATGCACACTACTTATTTAAAGTGGGGGTGTAAATAGATGGACCTTATGTTTTTTGCTTAAGTCTTTTCTAAATGGATTTCACACATAGAATGGCATGGAGTGGTTACTGATCATTGAATCTGTACGGTGTTTGCTGGAACTGAATTACACCCTTAAGCTAAACTGTAAGTGAAGGTTTGGTAACTGGACTGTCACTTCAAAAGTTGCAGCTAAGAATGTATGTGGCTCAACTGGAAAGCCATGGGCAAAGTTTTAAATAGCCACAGCTTCTCTTATGCTTTCCTTTCTTTTATTATTAAAATATTTTAACATACTCTATTATAAATATATTTTAGTTTTGTGTCTGTGTTTTCCATTTTGTTTTTTTTACACATTCATAACCCAACAGCCTCGGTGAGGTGTTATCCCATAAAACCAATCAGTCCGTCTCTATTTCTAGCTTTGTCATTGGTTAATATTTGTTAAGTGATTTACCTCTTTGCAAAGTAGTTCTTATGTTTTTGAACTGTGTGTAGATTCAGTATTGTGTATGCAGCTGATTTTCTTGTCGTATAGAAGAAAACCTTAGCTTCATTTGTGATTTTCTAGAATCCCAAAGCATTTTTAGAAATCAGTTCAAATGACTAATTGTGATTCAAAAGTCAAAGAATAACTAGATGGCATGTGGATGAAAATCAAGACTGACAGTGTTAAAAAAATGTAATTTTGATTCCAGCATGCTTTGAATGTCGTTATAGCACTATGATTATTATCTTCACCATTCAACTAATACATATACACTGCATATCTCTTCATTATCTTTACGTACAATTAGTGTTTCCCATATTTTACGTTCACAATAGTTGCAAAATAACTGTAGTCTAAAACACGATAACTTTACAATGGTTATGATAAAAAGAAGTAATATTTGGGCAAGTTGCTGCAAAGTGGCTTTGAGAAAGGGCTTGCTTGTCGTTATTTTGACCCTTGGCTTGGACCTTTACATTTAACCTGGTTTTCCCCTTTGTACTACGATTGCGTTGGATCATCAGAACTTTGACCTGTAGGCATGGACTTTGATTTCTCTTCTGGATTATCCCTTGGTACAATACTACATAGCCCCGACAAGTCTGCTTATCCCACAGATCCCCTGATCAGTCTATTTCCCCTACAGACCACTTGGCCAGTCTGCTTGTCCTACAGACCCCCTGGCATCTGGCAGCAACTGCCTGCTCTACAGAACCTGTTGCTGTGAGCCTGTGTTTAGACTCCTAGTGTTTTCCAGTTGCATCAATAGATGGTGCCAAAGAGAAAGCCAAAAGCTAAAGGAGACAGCTGTCTGCAACTCAACACAGCAACATCGTCTGCCTCCAGCCAAGTATAAAGCTCAATCCTGCCCTGTGCAGGGCCTCCAACCTGACCTGGCACTCGGGGCCCTATACAGATTGCTCTAGCTTTACTATGGAGTCCACAGGGACTAACTCGGCCTTATCCCTCCTGCAGCAGATCATCCTGTTGACAACTTAAATATTGTAGCTTCTGTACTGTGCTGTTGAGGAGTGGGCCAGAAGAAGGAACCCAACTCTTTGTTTTATTACGGGGTACCAGGACACTATATCAGCTTTTGTCCCATCCGCTCCAACAAGTTCCTCTTGACCTCAATGAACGGAGACCCTCGGCTCCAAAACATATGGCCTATTCAACCAGCAGGATGAACATAATTCCCACATCATCCTTATCTCACCCTCCCATCACCTATGCTTGCTTTGAATGATCTGCTATGTTTCTCCTTTTACTTCTTCCGCTACCAAAACCACCCGCTCCTTTTAAGTCCTACTCCCACAATCTCTCACTCTTACTACTGCTTGCTGCCGGAGACATAAATCCAAACCCCGGTCCTCTAAAAATCCCCAGCCTTTGTTGCTCACCTTCCCACAGAAAACACCACAGGTCCCGCACTACCAAGTATTTTACTACCATTAAACCACAGCTCTCATCCCCATTCTTTTCCCGTGTCCTCTGGAATGCTTGCTGGGTCTGTAACAAACTCACAGCCATGCACAACCTATTTGTGGCAAACTCTTTCAACCTTCTAGCCATTACTGAAACCTGGCTTTCCTCTTCTGACACCGCTTCCATTGCTGCTCTCACATATGATGGCCTCCACTTTAGCCACACTCCTAGGCCAGGCGAGACACATGGAAGCGGTGTTGGAATCCTGCTCTCCCCCTCCTGCTCCTATCAACACCTGCCTCCGCCCCCCTCTCTGTCATTTTCCTCCTTTGAAGTTCACTTCATGTTCAGAGTGGCAGTCATATATCGCCCTAATGGACCTACCTCAAAGTTCCTGGATAACTTTGCTGCCTGGTTGTACCGCTTTCTCTCTCCAAACATCCCAACCATAATCCTTGGTGATTTCAATATCCCCATCGATAACCCACCCACCCCTGCTGCCTCTAAACTTATTTCTCTCACATACTCCTTTGGTCTCATACAATAATCTCTATCCCCTACTCACCATGATGGACACTGTATTGACCTGGTATTTTCTAATCTCTGCTCCATATCAGAGTTCACCTGTCGTCCCTTCCCCATTTCGGATGCCCATCTCCCCATCTCCTCACCTACAATCTTACACTAACACCTAAACCTACTTCCTCTCCTCCTCGCCGCTGCACCTGTAGAAATCTGCCCAACGTTGATCCTCTCCAATTTTCTAATCTAATTCAACTTGGCATTTCCCAGACTTCTACAATAACCTGTCCCGACCTTGCCACAGTACACTTTAACAACACTCTATCAACTGCACTTGACACACTTGCTCCCCCTCAACTTTGCAAAGCTCCACATCATCAGCTTCTGCCCTGGCACTCAAGGCAAATGCGCTATTTACAAAAATGCTCCCACACTGATGAGTGTGTCTGGAGGAAATCTCACTCTGAAGCTGACTACAACCACTACAAGTTCATCCTAAATGCTTACACATCTGCCCTTCAGCTAGCTAAACAAACATACATTTCTTCTCTCATTCATCTCTTTCCTCCAACCCCAAATGACTTTTCTCCTCCTTCCGCGCTCTCCTCACCCCAATTCCCTCATCTGCCTTTAGTGCCCAAGATCTTGCAGTCAACAGATCCATCTCCTGTGTCTTTTGCTGAAATAAATATCCTTGCCAACATTTTTTTTGTAGATGCCTTAACTTTTTAAGGTGTGAGTGGGTGCTACATACAGGATTCACTTTGGGTTCCAAAAATTCTAGATATGCCCCTGGTTATAAAACAATTGTCTGATGATCTGGTCAATATGGCCAATAAAGCAAACATTTCCTTCAACCTCCTACATTGAAAAACTCACAACACACCATTGACTACACAACACATACATGAAAGGAGGAAAATAGCACAAACTATTGCATAGAATTCAATTGTAGCAAGACATTTTGGGTCTGGCAGTCATAGCTATTTTGGCATCTGGTGAATATGTTTTTTTAGCTTTGTTGAAAGGTGAATAGGACATTATATCCCCAGAATTTATTCTTGTGAGTTATAATGCTATTTACTAGACTTGTGCAGTTTCGTCAATTTCGCAAATTTACTGAATTCTGGAAAATTCAGCTATTCATACAAAGCCCCCAAAACGAGGCCAAGCACCCCACGAATCTGATGAAAATGAAGCAAAAAGTTCCAAATTTTGGTTCGAAATTCATAGGTCCACATTCACTCCCTCTGAATGCTCCTCTACTTTCTTTGCCAACCACTTCCACTTCTGCTGACCACTTCAGCATTGTCTATCTTCTCCTTTCTCTATTCTATCTTTAATTGTTAATCTGCTATTGTCTTTCTTCATCCGCATCTCCATAGACATAACCCATAACCCGGCATGAATTCGATTGGAGGAGGGAGAGAGAGGATATCACCCCAATGCCGACATTTTGCCCTCAGTTGGTGCTTTTGGTGACATCCTCTTCCTGATTGCAACAAATTTAATTCCCGAGTTAAAAATGCGCCCAAATTTTTGGCCAAACCAAATGGGCAGGGAACAAAGTTCATTGCTCATAAACGAATGGTCCAAAAACAAACCAAAAATGTGGGCGAATCGTGTATGACCCATTTGGATATGTCATCTACTACTAACCTGCCCAAATGATTGGTCAGGCTGCTGAAGGCCCCAGAAAAGTGGAAGCCCCATGTCATAAAAGTCCCTGTTGGTGTAATGGTCAGGTGTCTCAATATAGTGTGCAGACTCCATATAGTTGTAATATAGTGTACACAGCAAGCAAAATTACTTTAGAATAAATTTTCATTTTTGCAGCGTTCGTTTTCGGGTAACAAATTTTGATTCTGGTAAAAAAAAAAATGTTTCCTGACAGGGGCTTTTTTCTAGCTTTTAAAAATAAAGTTCCTATGAATATGAAAATGAATGCACAAGTCTAATGTACATATACATACATACATACAAGTGTTTGGAATCTTTATAACGTCCCAAAACCAAAGCCTTTTTGGCATAAAAATTGTCAACAAAGCAGAATTCTAGAATCATTAAAACAATGCTTATTATAAGACCTGAACTGTGTACATACAATTGCGTGATTTAAAGAAGTCTTTGAAATCATAGGTGCCTATGAAAAAAGAAATGAAGGAACACTTTAATTCGTTCCTGGCATTCATGCACTGTTTATTGACTTAAGACCCTGATTTAGTTCCAAAATTCATTTTTAATATTCTCATTATTCTCCCACATTTTTATAAATAATACATGTCTTGGCATTATTTCCTCTGCTCTGAAATAAAATACTCCATAAGCCCAGAAGGTCTTTAACATTTTCATTTCCCAAAAGTACTTTAGTCACTAGAAATATGTCTCATCTGTTTAAATGAGAACATAACTGCCATATAACATTTTACTGTATGTAAACAAAATCAACATTTCTGATGCTTGCTTAAGTTATTTTTAGACAACATTGCAATAATTATGTAGAAATGAAAAGAGCAAGTTGCTATTCTTATAACCTTTAACAGCATCTAGTCTCACTACAAAACACATTTGCAGAATTAGTTTGCTTTAACTTATTTCCTGGAGGATTTCATTATACACAGTATGGTATACATACATCAATATAAACAAATATGGTAAATATGGCCCTCTTAACTTCTCTGGACAAACTTGTTGCCCCATATGTGGATAGGCGATACATGCACATGCAAATAATGAGAACTCAATCCAGACATGATAGCAACACATCCCTAATAATTTAGCCAACTTGTAGTTTAGTGAATAGACCCCAATATTTTACTGTGATTACATGTTAGGCATGTTTCTACAAGACTATATTTATTGCTAGATTGAATATTTTTATGTGTAACCATGGATTAATCTTCTTTTCTTGTGTTAATAATGCAACATTTGTAGCAGAGTCTCATTATTTTTGCAACACTTTATGCCTCTTCTGAATAGGTAATGTTTCTGAGATCTTCAGAATGAATTGTCAATGTTTAAAATGCCCTAGTGTTCATGCATCAGTTATTTAAGTTATTTTGATCCTCTGGGTACTACTGCAACCTACAGACATGATTATGTGTTCCCAAGAATTCTTCTCACAGGAAACATAGGCTCCTCTGGTTTGTAATTTATAAGCACTTATTACTGACAGCTGATTTCACAAATAGTATTCTCAAAACCAGTTAACAGAAACAAGTTGTTAGAGAAAACAGATAAAAGAAACTTCTAATCTAGTAAAGGTTCCACACTGTACAAAATCAGTCCCCAAGGCAGAGAGAAGGCAATAAATATGGAAATATATGGGAATGTTTAGATGCTATAAAGTTCCTTCTTCAGGTTTACAAACAACAGAAGTTCATTTCTGCAGCTTCTGTAAGTAAGTTTGCTAAAATGTTTTTACATTGTTTTTTGTAACTCAAAGTGTATGTATTTAAAAGGCTAATATGGAAAGAAGAAATGAGGAAAAGTTATGGGACCATAACAAAGTAACTAACCCAAAAAAATCACAGAAATTGACAATTAGCATCTGAAGGTACATAGATGCAAAATCACAAGATCCTACCATCCCCGGGGTGAACAAAAGTTAGTCTCTTTCTAATTATAAACTAACTTTGCGAGTGGAAGAGAGTGGATAGGATAGGTGGGAAGTAAATTGGGAACCTCTATCAGATGTAACATTTTGAGGTAGACCTAAAGTTTGGTTTGAAGAAAAGACATTTTTAAATTTGTGAAAGAAATTCATTGCTCGTTGCCCACATTCATTCCCTCACACTTGCTCTCTCTCTGTCTTTAAATGTTTCCCTTCCATCCCTGATGACCACTTCCGCTTCTGCTGACCACGTTCACTTCTTCATCTTTTATCATCTTACACTTCTTCATCTTTTATCGTCTCTCCTCTATCTTTAATCTGCTATCCAGTAGGAACTTCAGACAAAATGGCGGCATTTGCAGGACCATCATATTGCCTTCAGTTCAAGTTGTGGCAAATTTGTTTTCAGCTATGTCCTCTCCCACAATTGGAGAATCAGGGAGATGACGTCACCAAATGCGTCAAAGTTCAAGTAAGGGCAAGTAAGGGCAAAATTAAAGTGCTTTCAGTGATGTCCTCTCCCCCGATTAGAAAACCAAAGAGAAGATGCCATTTCAATCGCCATCATATTAACGGAAATTCCCACTGGGCTATGGCCACAGAGATGCGGACAAAGATAGCAGATTAAAGAGAGAAGACAAAAGGCAGAAATTCTGCCTTACTGCTGAATGCTACTTCAGAAATTCCAAATCCAATGAAGACTTTACTCACTACAAATTAATGCTTTGCGTCCCCAACTTCTCTCCTCTCATATACTCCCTTCTCTGTACCTCCATACCCACACCACAAACTTCACTCACTGATCAAGATCATGCTACCTACTTCATAGACAAAATAGAAACTATTAGACACCACCATCTACACCACCCATCATCACTCCCACCTACTTATCCCATACTAACTGCCTTTTCCCCTACAACTGAAGAAGAGCTCACCACTCTTCTTTCTTCCTCACACTCAACAGCCTATCCACTTGACCCATCACATCTCACAGTCTTTATCCTTATCCCTTTGACCATCACTTACTCTCCTACTTAATCTTTCTCTATGATCTGGAATTGTACCAACAACCTTCAAGCATGCACTAATCACACCCATTCTAAAAAATCCTTCCTTGGATCCTATCTGTCTGACTAACTACCGCCTTATCTATCTGCTTTATTTTATCTCTAAGTTGCTTGAACAGATGCCTTACTAACTTCCTCTCCTCTAATTCCCTCCTATAGTCTGGTTTCAAAGCCCTTCACTCTACTGAAACAGTTGTAACAAGTCTCCAATTACGTGCTCTCTGCCAAAGCAAAAGGTAATTTTTCCCTTTTAATACTCCTGGATCTCTCTGCTGCCTTTGATACTATTGATCACCAACTTCTTCTTGACTCACTTTCTTCTATAGGCATTCAAGGTACAGCTCTCTCCTGGATCTGGATCTCATATATGTGTTGCTTCTCTGTCAGCTTCTCTGGCAAGATATCATTAACTCTTCCACTTTCGGTTGGCATTCCCCAGGATTAACCTCTTCAGGACTGGGACGTACCTGGTACTTCCTGTCATATGTCACCACTAGACCGGGACGTACCAGGCACGTCATTCCCAAAAATTGCCCCCACATCACCACAATTGTGGTGATTGCGAGGCGCTGCTGTCTGCCCAGGAGTCTGGGCAGACCAGCACAGCCACTCCAAGCCCGCCTCAAGCCTGTTGTAAGGCACCTACCTGGCAGATGCGGGGAAGTTCCCCTCCGTCCTCCCGGCAGAAACGCCGGCAACGTTCCCTGCTACATGAAGCAGCCGCTCGCACGCGCGGCCGCTTAATGGATATTTATGCGGCTGACCGCCGCCTGGATTCCGCCGCGTCGCTATGGCGACGGTGGACGCGGTTACGTCAGAGACGCCAGGGAACGCCTCTCCGGGCTATTTAAACCTCTCTAACCTATCCACCGGTGCTCAGTTGTACTGGTGCTTCCGTACTTATTGAGCCCCTCGTATTTCTCAGTATCTTTGTTACTATTGCTGGTATCCTGACCCTGGTCTGCTCAACGGCTATCGTGAACTTCTGGCATCCTGACCCCGGTCTGCTAAACGGCTATCGTGTATCTCTGGCATCCTGACCTCAGTCTGCTAAACGGCTATCGTGTATCTCTGGCATCCTGACCTCGGCTATCCATACGGCTCCTGTGTATTCCTGGCATCCTGACCCCGGCTATCCTTATGACTCTGAGTACCTCCGGTATCCTGACCCTGGTCTGCTAAACAGCTCTGTCCAGATCACCCGTGCTTACAGCAACACTGCCAAGTGCCCTGTTATCCTCCTCAGGCCCCTTGTGCGTGTCCTGTACTGAGCAAGCGTGTTCCTTTCCTGCATCCCGGATTCCTTCCGGTAAGACGATCCTTACACCTGTGATCACTCCCATGGAGTGATTCTGTAGGCTGAAAACATGATTGCAGAATCAATCATGTTTTCAGCTGCCACAGGCAGCTTCAGGGAAGGGTGTGGTGTGTTGATTGGGTCCCTACACAAGTCTGGGGACCTGACACAACATCCCCCTGCTGCCGGATCGCTCCATGAGAGCGACAGTGCAACTTTAACCCCTTCAATGCCTCGATCGCGTTTTGTACAGGGCTCTGCTGCTAGTGGTCCAGGCAGACCAGCAATAGCAAAAACAAGCCCCCACAAGCCCTTTGACTCCTGTAGGCATGAAAGCCTACAGGAGTCATCAAAGAGACTCCCTGCAATGGCTGGTTTATAGACTAGCAATTGCTGCCTAGCTGCCAGAGGCAGCTTCAGGGACAGGGGGGGCGGGTTCTTCGGTCTCCACATGAGTGTGGAGACCAGCCCCAACCCTCGTCTGATTGCTCCATGAGAGCGATATTGCAGCGTTAACTCCTTCAATGCTGCGATGTATATGACACAATCACGGCATTGCAGGGGTTAAGATTTGTCCCCACAAGCTTCTGGGGACTAAATATCAGTCAATTCTGTGCTCCAATGGAGCATCAGCATTGAAAGAGTTAAAAAATGATATATATAAAAAAAAAAAAACAGCATTGACCTGAAAGTCCAGGGCGCTTCCAGGTCAAATGCTGTGAGTTTAGTAAGTCGCCTGATGATGATCAGATCACTCCTGACCAATAGGAGTGATTTGATCATTATGGCAGCCCCTGGATGACCCTTAGAAAGAGAGGGGTCATCTAGGGTAATTGTGGGAAAAAAATATTAATAAACAAAAAAAAAATAATTATTACCTGATCACTTGTTGGTAACATTTTAAGTCACTCATTATTGATCGGTCTCCCTGGTCAATGTCAGTGGCCTAAACTAACTGTCAAAGTTACCCTAGTTGAGCACCTTGACTTGTCGACTGTTCATAAACATATACTTTTATGGGGCAATTTACAGTGGGGGCTTCCAAAATGTCCCAAATGGGATATGGGCCCAGTAAACCAATTTCTGAAAATTTCAAATTTGAAAACTAAAATGCGCATGTTCCAATTTCCAGGTGATACCCAAATCTACCTGTCTTCTCCTACCTATAATACGTGACATCTCTCGCTGTCTCTCATGTCCCGTATTACTAACTGATTGTCTGCTATTTCTTCATGGATATCGCAATACTACCTGAAACTTAATATTTGTGAAACTGAACTCATTATCTTCCCTCCTTCTAACTCCACCCCAGTACCTGGCTTCTCTCCCTTGGGGTCGTCCTTAACTGAAACCTCTCATTCACCCCTCATATTTAGTCACCCCTGCCAGTTCCTGCTGCTTGCACCTAAAACAACTCTCTTGCACCTGCCCATTGCTCACTCAAGAATTCACAAAAACACTGGTTCATTCACTTATCATTTCCCATCTTGATTATGCCAACACTCTTGTTGTTGGCATTCCACTGTCTTGACTCTGCAGTCTTATCTTCTGCTGCTAGGCTCATAAAAAAATAGTCCCCTAATCAGTTTTTCTCATGAGATAAGGCTCTAAACCTCACTTATCACCTTTTCCTTTTCCCATCTACAAGACTTCACTCATGCTGCCTCAAACCCCTGAACCTACTTTCACCTAACCTTTAGCTTTTCACCCCCCCTCCCAACATTCAAGAAAAATCTCAAAACCCACTTCTTCAGAGAAACATATGATCTTAGTTGCTAGTACTTCCCCGTCACTGACACAACCCCCATACTACCTCTCAGCTTTCTCTGTTCCTTATGTTAATCCTCACCCCATTCCCTCAAGATTGTAAACTTGTGAGCAGGACCATCTCCACCTAATATATCGGTTTGTCTTAGTCTGTTAATATATGCATTGCAAGAGGCACTGTGTAACTTGTTTTCGCTATATAAATAAAAAGATAATAATAAGGGAGGAGATAAAAGATAGAAAATGAAAAAGAAGATGTGGAAGCAAAAGTGGTAAGCAGAAGTGGTTGGCAGGGAAGGTAGGGAAACATTTAGAGAGTGTGAGAGAGAAATTGTACGAGATTGAGAGAGTGTAAGTGAAAGTGGGCCCACAAATTTCAAATGAAAATTTTGAATATTTCGCTTTGTTTTTGTCCAATTTCTGGGGGTCTGGCCTCTTTTTCAGGCTTCATGTGAAACAGAGAAATTTGCACCAAACTGAATGCACAAGTCTAATATATATGCACAGGAACCAAAATGGCTTGGACCGAGATTTTGTTTTTGTTCCTCGGCTGTTTGTCTTGGACAAAATTCAGGCACCTTTTTTGGAATGACATTCAGGCGGCATTCCCAAGTGGGGAAGTCCCTGATACCTTCTAGACTCATCTTTCATTATATAAATTAAAAAAAAAAGGTTCCCCCATTGTTTGGACGTCAAAGAGGTGTAGCAGGAGCAGTAGGGCACTGGGCCTGGGCAAGCACACACTGGCAGAAGATACTGTCATGGTTACTCAGGTGATGTCTACGACCATACCACCCTGAATATCTTGGAAGCTTAGTAGGGTTAATAATGTATTGTATATTTTCTGTGTCTGCCTGGTTCTTGGAGCCAAATGCAAGTTTATGATGTGTAAGTGTTTGTGTATATGCATGTATGTGTAAGTGGTGTGAGATGGAGTGTGTGTGTGTGTAATACGTGTAAGTGTGCTTACATACTACAGAGTGTATTGGAGGGGAGAGCAAGGGACAAAGAGGTCATCGACAAGTAGTCTGGGGGAAATTATGACACAGAACAGCAGTTTAAGGGGAAAGATGGCACAGACCAGCTGTTTGAGAGTTAGGATGGAACTGATAAGCTGCTAGGGCAAAGGCCAAGTTTGGAGAAAAGGGGGCACTCTAAAGCTTTGTCCTAAAGCTGTTTAGGACAAAGGTTCCAGTGTGTTGCTCGGTGAAGCTGCAGGCCTGGGGGCAATTTTCGCACCAGGGCTCTGTGGTTTCTAGTTATGCCCCTATCTACCTCCACATCTCCGCTCTTGATAAAGCGGTTGGTGTTTCCAGAAATAAAGAAAAGAGCTGTTTTGACAATTATCCTGGCTGAGTTTTCTGCTTTTCTTCATATTCATGATTGAGGGTGATACATTTGTATCCAGTGAGTACCTACTCCACTGTTTCCCCTGTCTCTCTCATTGAGAGCTTTTTGAATATTTATTGTTGCTACCTACAGAGTGGAGTTCACATTTATAAGCAGCTCCGGTGATCCTTTGCTATATTGTATGTTGTTTCAATAATTTATATAAATTAAACTTTTTGTGCATATGTTTTTTTGTTTTAGCTACATCAAAACTACTGGTTTTTAGAAATAATATGTATATATAAATTCCAATGTATGGCAGATGCATACTTACCTGAAGCAACAGAAATTCATTTTTATGCCTACAGGGGAACGGATAAATTATTAAACATATGTTTGGTAAATTGTATTAGAAAATGTGAATAATAATGAATCTGTGGCTACAAAAACATACAGAAGATTTAAAAGTTTTACAATTCTATGAAATGCAGACATGTACCACAGGGTTTTGATTTTTACTTACATTTTATGTGAGTGTATATAAATAAAAGCTGTGTTGGAGCTCTGTGGCTATAACACTGATGCAGCAGCCCCACAGTCTTAGAAAAAGGCAATTGGTGCAGTGATGGGTTGCAGGCCAGGATCTCATTTTGTGCTTCATTGGCTTGGGCTCTTCCAAGGACTCCCTGTCCATGCTGCTATAAAAGTGGGTGGGATACTTTGCTGTGGATATTATTATTATTATTATATTGATCTATATAGCACTAATAATTTACATAGTGCTTCTTGCGATAAGTATATTCAAGGAGTATGACAAAATGAGAATAGACAGACTAAGACAAACCAATGCATTAGGTAATGTTGACCCTGCTAATTTTTATAACATTCACATCAACAAGTGTGATTATATTCTATGAACGTACTGTAAACAATTAAAATAGCTACAGTGAAAAGGAAAAAAAATGTACAATTTATTGTTAGGCATAAAAATAGCAACTTAACATCTTTTGTCAGTGTTGCTTGCTCTTTTAATCAAAATGTGGCTTTTATCAAAAACCGCAAGCGTAAGGATATGGTAATGTAACTATTTTTTGTCCTTGCAGCTCTAAGTAGTTCTTTTGTGTCTGAAGCCCATCCATTTATTTTGTATGAAAAAGGTTGATGGAATAGTTGAAAAAGAAGAAGAGGAACTAAATGTATTGAGGTCTCTCAGTAGTTCCAACTACAACCATATATCTTAGTTATAATTTGTATAACAGTAACTGTGTTAAAAAGGGCACCAATACCCGTCATTCAATTTACGAAACATTAAAGTTGCTGTGATTTAACTAGATATTGCCATCAATATTGCTGACATAGCGTAACGCTCATTTGTTCTGGTTGCTTTTGCAATAATACTTGCAAAAGAGAGTAGAAGCATAATGTTTTCTACCCAATGATGTCAAGCCATATGTAACATTTACTGAAATACCACATATAGTATATCACAAGTTTACATTTATGTATATGTTAGTGCATATACATATAGGAGCCAGCTAAAAAAGTTAGGAGCCAGGGTTTGTTTGGAAACTAACAAAGTTTTATTTTCAAAAACAAAAAGAACAGATCTTAAATTTACATGTAAAATTTACATGTATCACTCTATATGCCAATCTGCCTACAGAAATGCCTTATACCCTATGCCCTTATACCCCCTATATGCCACATTATATGCCTTTTAATCCCCTTAATGCACACCCCAAAGCCAGCCGTGGTGTCCACTCTGCCCACATAGAACCTTACCAGAACCCAGATTACACACATAAGATTTGCCATCTTTGTCCTCAAATAACCCAGCACAAGTCAACTTTGTCCCCAAACAGTCGGCCTGTGCCTTCTTTGTCCCATATACACCCTTCTTGTGCCATCTTGGTCCCCAAGGCTCAAACATCCTGCTAGTGCCATCTTTGCCCTTCCACAATTATACATCTATAATGCACACAAACATTTTTACAGTCACTCACTAATTCACACTTTCATTCAGACAATTCATCCACACATTAACTCATGCTCTCCCTCATTCAGACAATTCATCCCCATATTAACTCATGCTCTCCCTCATGCTGCAGCGGAAGTTGTCTACACAAATCGTGCAGAGCTCTACACGCTGCCCGAACTAAGCACCGGGGACTCAGAAGCACCAGTAAGCTTGGAGAAGGGAGGGGGAGAGAGTGTTAAACGGGGGGCATAAGGCATTTCTGGAGGCAGAGTGCTCTGTGAAATGCCTCTTTAACCCTCTTAATGCCACTCTGCCTCCTGAAATGCCTTATACCTCACTATATGCCACTCTGCCCCATAATATGCCTTTCAACGCCCTAAATGCAAGAGTGGCGTATAGGGGTATAAGGCAATTCTGGAGGCAGAGTGGCACATAGGGGGTCAAAAGGCATAACATGGGGCACAGTGGCATATAGGGGGTATAAGGCATTTCTGGGCCAGAGTGGCAAGCCTGGGGTAAGATGTGCATAAGTGGTGGGGGGCAGGTTGTAAAAAAAGGAAATAAAAATAAATATTTTTCTCAATCATAGCTTTTATTAACAAACAATTGTTCACATAGTTTACATGAATTAACATTTACTGGTAAAACTTTTTTCCTATAGGGTCGTCTTATATTCAGGCTTTCTTTTTTTTCCCCTAAATTAATATTCGGATTTTGGGGGGTCATTTTATAATCAGGGTTGTCTTATAATCGAGCAAATAGGGTATTAGCATTACTGGATACTAATTTTGTCCCACACTTTTTCAGTCTTGTGGCTTTCACCAATGCCAGTTTTTACAAGTTCAGCACACAAATGTTCAAGGACAAAATTAGAAATGAGTAACAGTAAGCATGGCTACATCTGTACATTTTGCTTAACCTTCAAATGAATTAAATGTGAGCAAAATGTGTTTAATTGAAATCAATTCCAATATTTTCTGGTTTCCTGTTTTATCCCAAACAAGGGGGAAATGCAAGGTGAGGAAATGTGACTTCTAACTTCCCTGAAACTCACAGACTCTCCCAGTCCCTTGCAAATACATTACATATTATAGAATATATATTGCTTATTTTACATTGAAGTTGCATATTTGTTTTGTGGATTGAACTATAAAATCTAGTATTTGAACTATGCTGCAAAGTGTTTCAAAGTGAGCTACTAGCAACTGTTATTTTGTATAATGGCAATACTGTTAGCTTGTATGCAATGAAGGCCAAGAAATGGAAAGCTAGTTTCTACTTTGAATGTAATAGAAAAAGGGAAACTGGACAAATATGTTCCATGTTTGTACTACTAAAAATGAAAGATATTTCTAATAAAATAAACTTCATTAACATGATAATATAAACATGTTATTTAAATAGTTCTTTAAATTATTTTATTAACCTATAAATGTTAAATACTTTTATTTCTCAGCCAGATGTTGATTGATTTGCTGTGATTTCATTTAAAAGGCCATTTGAGTACTTATAAAGCATAACTTCTACATGCTCCCAAGTTAAAGCAAATCCAACTAAAAGGCATACATTAGTATATTTGTGTTTCTATTGAAGAGAAAAATACTTGTGGTTGCATAGTAAGTCTTCCTGTAATAAGAGTCAATGCTGATTATAGAAGTTACTTATTACAGTACTTTAAATAGTTGAAATAAACACTGTCTAAGTGTATTGACTCCTTGTTGTTAGCATTTCAATAGCTAAATTAGTATGCGCACATTTTGTGGTTGTTATAATGTTAGGTTCCTAAACTAGAATGGCAAATCTCATCTTTAAAACAGAGCTCTCTAGATTTAATTGTGGAGTCGCCAAACACAAAGTTCTTATTTGGGGCATTCTGTGAATTGTCTGTTGCTTCTAAATTGTATGGTATTGATTTCTTTTGACTGAAATATAGTAAAAAAATGAAAGGTCAATGTAGATTTGAGAAATGAGTTGTTTTCCTATTACATTCTAAGAAGTCATATAATATATTACTGATAATTCCAGTTGGTTTTTGAGTACTGGGAAAATATTATTTGAAGACTGTGGTCTCCCAGATTCTTACATTTGTTATCAGCAACACTGCTGTTGGGAAAACTATTTTCTTGTTCACAATGTTTACAGCCCAGTGGGCAAATTCAGGGCTGGGAGAAACTACAGCAAAGGTCTAGTTACAATAATCTGTTTTCTGGGGTCTGTTCTATGGGCAGTGGCTATTGATTAATGTGCACAAAAACATATTAAAGCAAGAATGTCATGCTGAAGTTCAACCAATGCTCTTTTATTAATGGTTAAAAACAGTCAAGGTTTATCTATAAATGCCCATTTCAAACCTTTTTTGGCAATAAATATGTCTTGGGCTTTGGCAACATAAAGAAATGCAATATACACTAACTCTTTGTGCATTAAAATGTAAAACTAACAGCAACACTTGTACAGCGAGACCAGAAAGGGTGTGTGGTCACAGGCAGGCCAAGGTCAGAAACAGCAATCACAGTAGTAAGTGCGTGACCATGTGTCTTTGGGTATGATAGTGTGAGTACCTGGGTATATTATTGTGTGTCCGGGTAGATTAGGGTGTTTCTGGGTATGTTAGTATGTGTGAGTCTGAATATGTTTGTGAGTGTGTGTGTGAGGGTATATTTGTGTGTGAACTTGTGTCTTTGGGTATATTAGTGTTGTGTCTGGATATGTTAGTTTGTGAACATGTGTCTTTGTCTGGGTATGTTAGTGTGTGTGGGGTTATGTTAGTGCGTGTGTCTGGGTATGTTGAGCGTCAGTGTTGAGTGCCTCTGTGTGTGTTAGCATCTGAATATGTGTTTCTGAGTGTTTGTTAATGTGAGTGCCCTCCTTGAGGTCAGGCTCTGAATCTGCTCCTGTTTTTTACTGAGCCCCCCTCCATTACACAGTCTAGTGAAGGAGTGTGTTGTTGGCACCATGATTCCTAAAAAGATTAGCTTGCTTTTTATTAGGATGAGGGTGGTATATGTAGGAGCCCTACCATCCTTTAAGGTTGTTTTGCTATTATGTTTAACAGGATGTAAGTAATGTGAAAGCTTTTAGGCACATGTAAGAATCACATTTACTGTGTGTCATCTTCAATTACGTACCTGGGTTTCTAATAAATCTTTGAGGCCTTTTGGAGGTATTTCCTAAATGTTTTAAAGGACATGGCTAAACAGCATTTACTTTATGGTAAAACAGACAGTGACATAACATTGGAAAGCATAGCAATTGACTTTGATTCCACAAGAGGAAAGCTCAATAGCAAAACAAGTTGGATGATTACAAAGCTCTTGGATGATCCCAAAAGCCATTACATTGCAGAACTCACCAAGGGACTTTTTGACGTCTCCCACAATATTTTAGAATGCACAAGTACAAACCATGTTTTTATTCAAGCGCATGCTGGGAAAATAGCTAATAGGAGATTCTACTTTTACATGATA
>VKOC01048574.1:0-29062 GCA_009364415.1 Spea multiplicata | reverse complement strand
CCTCCTGTCTTTATTAAAATTCCAATTATTCGGTCATCGAGTCTAGAATAATTGTGTAATTTTATTGCAAGACAGGAGGCTCATATTTGCTTTTTTAACGTCGGGCTAATAAAGGCAAAACAGCCGAAGATAAAGGCCGAAAATAAAAAGACCGAAAAGTGGATGCACGTGACCAGTCAGCTGTGTGAAGAATGTCGGAGAGAGAAGCTCCGGCAAAGAAAGCACCCGAGGCAGCTGCACCTCGCACAGAATGAGCCCCAAAATGAAGATCGATACCAGCAAGTGTGAGAAGCCAACGAATCCATCTCGCCAATGTAGGAGAAGAAACTGGAAGAAAAGGGTTAGAATAAGAAATTAAAAGTTGAGAAGCTGAAACTGGACGCAAAGGACGAGTAACAGCAAGGTAAGTCTGAAGACATCTAGCAATACAAAGTTTGGGATCCTCGGAGAGGTAAGGATAAGAAATAGAAGTCGAAGAAGTTTTCGTACGTCTATGAATTGAAAAAATGACTCCTTCAGGAGAAAAGGAAATTGATCCAATCTCCAAAGCCCTAACATCTGACACACGACGAAAAGAGAGTAAACAAAGTAACAAGGTAAGTTTTGCTGACAATTGACGTAAAGTCAAAGAATTATTATCGGGCCATAAACGCAAAAAATCAAGGAGAACGGAAACATCCCAGAAGGAATCGTATCTAGCAGTAGGAGGTCGTCGTAAACGAATACCTCTGAGAAGACGACAAACTAAAGGATCCTTACCAATTGGCCCTTCCTTGGATCCAACATGACCACTGGAAATGGCCGAACGGGACAAATTAATAGAACTATAAGATTTACCGGAAGAAAACATGTCTGCCAAAAAATTCAATATCAAAGCTATAGGGGCAGAATGGGGATCAGTCTGTCGTCCCACACACCAAGCAGACCAGGACTTCCAGGCGGCTCTATAAGCCTGGTGTGTACCTGGAGCCCAAGAGTCTCTGAGCAATTCTCTAGCGTCCTGCGATAATCCCTGGACAGGGTGAAATCCCCGGAAATCGTCCAAGCAACCAAGGAGAGACGGCCTTCTAGAATCAGAGGATGGGACTGACCTTCTGGTCCCCGGAGAAGGGATGGGAAAACAGGGAGAGCTAGAGGATCCTGGATCGACATTTCCAGAAGAGCTGGAAACCAAGGTTGGGAGCGCCATAATGGAGTCACCAGAACGATAGACAAGCTGGTCCTGAGGAGGTGTTGGATGACCCTGGGAATAAGAGAAAAAGGAGGGAAAGCATAAGCTCCCGATGGCGGCCAAATTTGTAAGAAAGCATCCGTAGCCAGAGCCTCCGGATCTGGAAGCCAACTGAAAAAATTTGGAGTCTGACGGTTTATGCGAGATGCGAATAGATCCAGCGTAAGAGGACCTCTGAGGGATTCGAGGGAACGAAAGACACCCCTGTGGATCATCCAATCGCTTGCATCTCGCCAATTCCTGGAAAACCAATCTGCGGTTTGGTTCTCCACCCCGGGAACATATTCTGCCAACAGGGATATGTTTCTGTCGAAGCAAAACTGATAAATTTGTTTCGTAATCTCCGTCAGACCTTTGGAACGCGTTCCTCCGAGACGATTTATGTAACGGACTGCGGAAAAATTGTCCATACGTAAGAGAAGACAACAGTCTGAGCGGTCTTTTGCCAGACTGCGAATGGCGAAGGATCCCGCGATGAGTTCTAAATGATTTATGTGTAGAGAACTCTCTTCCCGAGACCACCGACCCCCCGTGGCCTCCGTGAACGATCTTGCTCCCCAACCTATCATGCTGGCGTCGGATTCGAGAACGAAATCCGGTTGAGTGCCAAAAATAGCACGGCCGTTCCATGCTTGCATGTGGAACAGCCACCATTGGAGTTCTTGACGGACTACTGAAGTGAGCTGAACCGGTTGGTCGTAAGAAGGTATCCGTCTGAGGTAAGATGCCTTCAGTCGTTGGAGCGCCCTGTAATACAGAGGACCTGGAAAGATCGCCTGGATTGAAGAAGAGAGGAGGCCCACCATACGAGATAGTCTCCGTAAGGGGCAAAAATCGATGCGCAATAAAGCGCGAATCTCTTTTTTGATGTTGGCAATTTTGGATTTTGGAAGGCAAAGAAGAGTGGACACAGAATCGATGTCGAATCCCAGGAAACAAATTGTTTGAGTTGGGATCAACTCTGATTTCTGCATGTTGACCAGAAAACCCAAACGATGAAGAGTCTCTATGACGAACGAGGTTTGGGAGTGGAGAAGTCCTGGATGTTGGGAGAACAGGAGGATATCGTCTAAATAGATTATGGATCTTATACCCCTGGACCTGAAGAAAGCCATTACTGGCTTGAGGAGCTTGGTAAAGCACCAAGGGGCCGAACTGAGGCCGAAAGGAAGACAGTTGAATTGCCATAATTGGTGATTCCAATGGAACTGAAGGAATTGGCGGTGATGATGGTGAATGGGGACCGAAAGATATGCATCCTTCAGATCGAGACGAGTGAACCAGTCGTCTTTTTTCATGAGGTCTCTCAGTAAATGAATTCCTTCCATCTTGAAATGATGGTAGGCCACGAACTTGTTGAGAGCCCGCAAGTTGATGACCGGACGGAGATCGCCTGTGCGTTTCTTGACCAGAAAAATAGAGCTGACAAAAACGGGAGGACCGTGAGCGCGTTCTATCGCCCCTTTTTCTAGAAGCGACAACAATTCTTTGTCTATGAGGCTGGAAGCCGAAATGGTTTTGAAGACCGGAGTAGGAAGCCGATCTTGAAGGGGAGGAGAAACAAAATCTATGAGATAACCTCTTACCGTATGGAGAACCCAAGGATCCGAAGTGATCTCCATCCAATAATGGTAGAAACGGGATATCCTGCCGGCCACCTGTGGAAGAGAAGCATGATAAGGAGACACAGTACTTACTGGAATTGAAGCGGCCTCTGGAAAATGGTGTAGAACCTCTGCCTCTGTAACCGCCTCGGGTGTTGGAAGCACGTGGACGGTATGATCCTCTGTAGAAGGAGGTATTTTGTTGTTGGAAATTCCTGGAGCCTGGAGGAGTAAAGCGGCTGGAGACACGGCCCCTCTGTCGTCCAGCCCTGGCGGAAAAACGGGTGTCTGGGTTGAAGACTTTCCGCATCGAAGACTTGGCTTTAGTCCATGACGTCATGACAGAAACATATCTGTTTAATTCTTTCACGAAAGTATCGCCAAACAAGAGTCCATTGGCAGAGGAGCCTAACTCCTTGGAGCCCAGTTCTGCTAGGCGAGGATCCATTCTGAGCAGTGCCGCCTTCCTACGTTCAGTGGACATAGCCGTATTCGTATTGCCCAACAGACAAATGACCCTTAGGGCCCAGTCTCTGATAAGTCGAGGATCTAGGATAGTATCCTGAAGAAGGGCACGGTCCGCCAAAGATAATATTTGAGTAATAGGACCCACAATGTCCAAAAGCTTATCCTGCGTGGATTTCAGGCCTTGTTCTAGGCCCTTACGTGGGTCACGACCTCTTTGCGAGAGAAGGGAAATGACATTTGGATCAAATTCCGGAGTGACCGCTACTTTTCCTGGAATGATCGGGCGAGGGCATTCTGCTCTTAATTTATTACGGACATCCTTGTCTAAAGGTTTCCGTAGCCATCTTTGAAGGTATAGACTCAGGTGTTCTGGAGGAGCCCATTCAGTAGCCTTAGGGTGGCGCATGTTGGATGGCTCAAATAAAATAACCCCGGCAGGGTCAAGCACTGGTGTATCAGCAGAAGCGGTTTGGCACAATAAAGACGTCTCATTAGTAGGCTTCTGCTGGGGCTCACCCACGGTCGACTCACGTATATATTGTGAGTGACGATCTCTGGACGTAGCCAGAAAATCAGAGTGCTGCGAATCATCCGAAGATGTCGCTTTCCATTCATCGAGGAGTTGAAGAACACCCCCGGAATTTACATCCTCAAGCTCTAAGGATTGAGATCTGTCCTGAAGCAACTTAGGACGTTTTGCAGGACCTTTGCCTTTGCCGGCAGTAACACTATTCCCTTTCCAGGGACGTTTTGATGTATGGGACATCTCAGACTTTTGTGAATCACCATCAGATATTTCCTGCGGTAGAGGAGGATCTATTGGAGCAGGAGCAGTATGTGCCATTTTAGCCATGAGAGACTCCATTGATGAAGAGAATTTGGCTTCTAACCAGGATAAAATAAAGTCCTGAGAAGGACTAGGATCCTCAGACATAATGTATATAAACAAAAAAGGCACAAACTTCCAAAATAAAATTAAAGTTGGCTATAAGTAAATAATACTGCTGTGATGCAGCAATGAAAGGGTACAGTATGAGTCTGTTAGCAATGTCCATATATATGTATAATGCTGTATGTAGCAATGAAAGTATTACAGGATGAGCCTGTCAACAATATGCTTGTATCATGGAATACACTGCAGAGAAAATTCCAGGATCAGAAAACAAACTCTCACCGAAGTAAACTTTTTTTTTTTTTTTATATTTGGAGAGATCGTAGACTCTGAGGCAATGTCCGGAAGGTAAATCGCTCCTCCGGTAACTCAAACGAGGAGTAGGAGCTCAATAACAGCGCTGCACACGATGAGAAGAACCTGCACGTCAGAAGACTAAAATACAACTGCGCGGCAACGTTGCCGAGGAGAGAGAAAAAACAAAATGGCGCCCGAAGTCTCGCGAGGACGAGAACGAGCTGAGTAAGATGGCGGCCGCAATAGAAAAACGGCAAACGGTAAAAACGGCATATGAGGAGAATTCAAACACACTGCTGAGGAGCCGGAGACAAGCTCCCAGCAAAGGACAAGGTAAGAAAGAACCAAGAGGGGCAAAAGATAAGGAAAACGAGATGACAAATAACGGAAAGTGCAAATAAGTATCTCACAAATGTGAGAAAAATATGTAGACAAAGGGACCAAACCCAATAAAAAATGAACAGACAAATAAATGAAATATAATCTGAATAA
This sequence comes from Spea multiplicata, assembly GCA_009364415.1. Taxonomy (NCBI): domain Eukaryota; kingdom Metazoa; phylum Chordata; class Amphibia; order Anura; family Pelobatidae; genus Spea; species Spea multiplicata. The sequence continues at coordinate 24,078 of VKOC01048574.1, read as the reverse complement.
TAAAAACAGAATACAGAATTAATCCAATATATCTGAATCATACAGAAATATAACGTAATAGGGCTGACCTGACTTCATGGTGAGCAGCAAAGAAAGAGGAAGTAGGAGGGGCTGCATCCACGTTTATACTGTTGGACTTTTATATGATTGGTTACCAATGTTCTATTTTTATCTTTGCTGCTAAGGTGACAGTAAAGAAAGTCAAGCAAATATGAGCCTCCTGTCTTGCAATAAAATAAATGATTGTGTGAATGAAAGTGAATTAGTGAGTGACTGTAAAAGTGTTTGTGTTAATCATAGGTGTATAATTGATTTGTCAAAAAGGCAAAGATGGTATAAGCAGGGTGTTTATGGGACAAAAATGGCACAGGTAGCGTGCTTATGGGACAAAGATGGCGTACACTCGGCTGTTTGGGAACAATGCTGACTCATGCTGGGCTGTTTGGGGGCAAAAATGGCACGTCCTATGTGTGAGTGTAATTTGGGTGCTGGTCAGGTTCTATGTGGGCAATGTGGACGCTGGCTTTGGGGTGTGCAATCTGTGATATATGCCTGTAATTTAGGGGTTTTTTATCTATACCTTTATTGCTGAGATTTTATGTGATCTATAGATGCAATGCTATGTTTCCGTACATTATTATTGTATACCTGCAAATACGGGATTTGTATGTCTGATTCTATGCCTCCAGTACTGAGTTCACATGTGAACAATAATAATAACCATATTATATATTTAATCATATATATATATATATATATATATATATATATATATTGCTAACAGCAGTCACACTCCTATCATGCCACGGCAACCAGTACATGCTAGAACCTGGGTATGCCTGGGCGTGATAGGAGTGTGATTGTTAACAATTATATAATATTGCTATTTTATTTTTTTGTCCAGTTTTGATGTGTTACTTACTTTTAATAAAAGTGTGAGTTTTTTATGGTGTGGGGAGGTCACTTTCGGTTTTGGCCAAGTAAATGCTGAATTTTTGGTTTCGGTCCAGAACTTTCATTTTGGTACATCCCTACTAAGCCAGACACTGAAGTGGTAGGCCTATACCACATCAATCATGGCTTAGTATATAGTGATAGGGGTTATTCTGCACTATTGTCAATGTCTGCCTCAGTATATAGTGATAGGTGTAATGCTGTACCCATCAATGTCTGCCTCAGTATATAGTGATAGATGTTATGCTGTACCCTTGTCAATGTCTGCCTCAGTATATAATGATAGGTGTAATGCTGTACCCCCATCAATGTCTGCCTCAGTATATAGTGATAGGTGTTATGCTGTACCACCTTCAATGTCTGTGCCAGTATATAACAAGAGAATCTATGCAGTTTTAAAGTGTGTGTGTGGGGGGGGGGTGCCACATCCCGCCCCAGGGGATCCGCCCCAGGTGCCATATACTCTAGGTACGCCCCTGAACCATACATAACAGATATACACTATGTGACAGAATGAGCTGTCATACAGGGGCCCAAGGTAGTCAGAGATGGCTCCAGCCCGGCTACCAAACAAAGATAGCATAGGCAGGAACTCCATTGTTTAATTAATCCCATCAATATGATTGCTGCCTGGGGATTAAAGGTTGGGTTTAATACATGTATCTGTTAATTTATGTTAATACTGTTCTGTGGATATATGAGTCTATGTTTTACATCAATAAACTGTTCATTCCTGCTGTACTCAATTCAAGGTACTTGTGTGTCTACTTATTGGGTACACATAGCAGGGTTCCAAGGTGCACATACTGGCTGGTGCTGGAAGTGATTCCGGGGAGAAGAGGAGGATACATGTGGGTGATCTCTGGGAGTTAATACAGCTCTCTTGGTGAACCCGTTACACACTATATGACCAAAAGTATGTGGACACCTAACCATCATACCTATTTAAGCTTGTTGGACATCCCATTCAAAAACCACTGGGATTAATATGGAATTTGGGAATGCTTTCTACAAGATGTTGGAGTGTGTCTGTGAGGTCAGATGTTGTATGAAAAGGCCTGGTTTGTAATCCGCGTCTTTGTATGATGTGGCATTAACATTACCCTCAATCTGAAACTAAGCGGTCCAGCCCAAACCCAGACCATTATGCATCTACCAAACTTTACAGCAGGCTCTATACATTCCAGTAGGTAGTGTTCTCCTTGCACCCGCCAAACCCAGATTTGTCCATCAGACTTACAGAAAGTGAAGCATAGTTCATTACTCCAGAGAATTTGTTTCCGCTGCTCCAGAGTCCAGTGGCAGTGTTCATTACACCACCTTGAAGTTAACATGCAAGCGGCAGGGCTAATCCCAGATATCTTAAAACTGTATGGGAGTTGGAGGGGAATAAGGCAGGTAGCAGACATGCCTAAACGCTGCTCACTTACCCTCGGGCAGAACATAGAGCCCCGTGGAAGCAGCACTTCATCAACCTACTCCCCCAAGTGCATTTGGGCTGTCTCTGCCCCTATGCAAAACTAGCTTTGCACCCTTTTCTTGGCAATACCCCTTTTTATTTTATGAAGCAGTAGAGAGTTCGCCATTACAAACACATACATAATATATGGTTTAAGCAGAGGTGAATGTAGTCAGTAATTTTTTCCAGAACAATATCAGTAACAGTTTGTTCTAGTAGAAAAACTATGCAGATGGGTAAATGGGAGGCATTGGGACTAAATCTTCAATTAAACAAATGTGGATGCTCCTTAAAATTATAATTCATACTAACTATACCGCATATTGATTCCACTGACATTACTTAATTGTCATTTTAGAACAAAGGTTGTGGGACATTTAATGAAAACACATGCTCTATTTTATTCATTACAGCCTCATATAGATCTCATACACCATTAAGTACACATTCATTGGTTCTGTAAATTTCATCTATTTCAAATGCTCTATTAAGCAGAATGCAGAACTGTAACAAACAGCAAAGTACATGTTTGGTTCTACTTAGTGCAACACTGTAAAATCTTGATGTAGTGGATGTCTAAATGGGCAAAATAGGGAACATAAAAGTCACAGCAAAAATGTCTAATCCTTTATTGTTGCTGACTACCAGCAGGTACCCTTGTAACACTAAAGAAGTGTAGGTATTGGTCTACATTTCATGGTGGAAAACCTACCATTTTTATATCAAAGAAGAATTATCAAAATGGTCCTCTCCCTATCTGTTTACCTTAGATTTTGCCCTAATATTTGAGTCATCCTTGTTATATTATGCACTTTATTATACAGTTGCTATTATCTTTTGTTAGTTTCACAGCATCATACCACACTTGTTTTGTATGCAAAGTACTTGAACCTTTCTTTATGGATATAACCCACGCTTTGATTTACAATGGATACGTTTCTTCTCACCCTTTTTGTAATGTACCTTTTGTTATAATTTTGTTATGTCCTGCTGTGATCTCAGTTTCTGATGCTTTTTTCAATGAACCATAGCAATTTTCTGTTGTGGATATAGAATGTTCAAATGCATGGTCTGACAATACTCGATGATGCATTATGCACATTTTGCTAATAAAATGGAACATACTTTTTGCAGGGCATATACCATGTAACGTTTTGTTGTATAAAAACATATACAATGTCATCACCACAATGTTTTCCACCTCTTACAGTGGAGCAAAAAAGTATTTAGTCAGCCACCAATTGTGCAAGTTCTCCCATTTAAAAAGATGAGAGGCCTGTAATTTTCACCATAGGTACACTTCAACTATGAGACAGAATGGGGGGGAATAATGCAGGAAATCACATTGTAGGATTTCTAATGAATTCATTGGTAAATTCCTTGTTAAAATAAGTATTTGTTCACCTACAAACAAGCAAGATATCTGGCTTTCTCACAGACCTGTAACATCTTCTTTAAGAGTGTCCTCCACTCGTTACCTGTATTAATGGCACCTGTTTGAACTTGTTATCAGTATAAAAGACACCTTTCCACAACCTCAAACAGTCACACTCACTATGACCAAGACCAAAGAGCTGTCGAAGGACACCAGAAACAAAATTGTAGATCTGCAATAGGCAAGCAGCTTGGTGTGAAGAAATCAACCGTGGGAGCAATTATTCGAAAATGGAAGACATACAGGACCACTGATAATCTCCCTCGATCTGGGGCTCCATGCAAGATCTCACCCCGTGGTGTCAAAATGATCACAAGAACGGTGAGCAAAAATCCCAGAACCACACGGGGGGACCTAGTGAATGACCTGCAGAGAGCTGGGACCAAAGTAACAAAGGCTACCATCAGTAACACACTACGCCGCCAGGGACTCAAATCATGCAGTGCCAGACGTGTCCCCCTGCTTAAGCCAGTACATGTCCAGACTGGTCTGAAGTTTTCTAGAGAGCATTTGGATGATCCAGAAGAGGATTGGACGAATGTCATATGGTCAGATGAAACCAAGGTAGTACTTTGTGGTAGAAACTCAACTCGTCGTGTTTGGAGGAGACAGAATGCTGAGTTGCATCCAAAGAACACCATAACTACGTGAAGCATGGGGGTGGAAACATCTACAAAGGGACCAGGACGACTGATTCGTGTAAAGGAAAGAATGAAACGTGGCTGGGTCTTTCAGCATGACAATGATCCCAAACACACCGCCTGGGCAACGAAGGAGTAGCTTCGTAAGAAGCATTTCAAGGTTCAAGGTCTCCAGATCTCAACCCCATAGAAAACCTTTGGAGGGAGTTGAAAGTCCGTGTTGCCCAGCGACAGCCCCAAAACATCACTGCTCTAGAGGAGATCTGCATGGAGGAATGGTCCAAAATACCAGCAACAGTGTGTGAAAACCTTGTGAAGACTTACAGAAAACGTTTGACCTCTGTCAATGCCAACAAAGGGTATATAACAAAGTATTGATATGAACTTTTGTTATTGACCAAATACTTATTTTCCACCATAATTTGCAAATAAATTCTTTAAAAATCAGACAATGTGATTTATGGACTTTGTAGTCTCATTCTGTCTCTCATAGGTGAAGTGTACCTATGGTGAAAATTACAGGCCACTCTCATCTTTGTAAGTGGGAGAACTTGCACAATTGGTGGCTGACTAAATACTTTTTTGCCCCACTGTACCCTAAACAGACCGCACAGCCTATCAGCACCCATACTATTCTGCAACTTAGCTTTTTTGGCTTAATCCACATTTCATTCCTGTATGTTTACTACATATATGTTTCTTTTTAAGAGCAGGGCAGCAGACATTGAGCATTTATGCTGTAGCTAATATTCAACATATTATTATGTCATTGTTTTATGACACTGTTGATATTTGTAAGTACAAAGGGGAAGGATAGAAGTTGGTATTTTTAACACTTAGCATATAACTTTTTAACATTTTACTGAATATGGGGGAAAAATATAATGTCCATATAATATTTGATTTGGTATCTTATAATTTCAGATATATATAAATATAGATCATGGATTTTATAGGAGAGTGCACCACGAAAGTGTCTTGGTTATCATAGCAATCCTAGAAATTTGCATCAGGCTATATTGGTACGTGGATCTTTGTGTAATTATCCAAATTAAATACATTTCATTAAAGGTTGAAATCATATTAATATGTACAATGGATGGTTTGTTATTGAATTGAGTTGATGATTTATTACAGATAATGGAAATCTTTAAGTTGTATACATAATTTGCTATAAAAAATACAATTGCATCAATCCATGTGTCAGGTTTGAAATAGAGGAGACATACATTACGAACAATAAATTTTTTGCATAAATGTCAGTTTTCAATTATAGTGTCTGTATTTAAAAAATGAAAATAAAAAGAGAATATATATATATATATATATATATATATATATATGCGAATGAGTGGATATGGAAACTGACTTTGCAAAAGAAACTAACATACTGAGACAACAGTATTATGTGACACAAATAGAGGATAATGCATGATAGATGAAAAAATACGGGAGAAATCCACTGTATTGTTTTAATATGTGATATGCTGGAAGAAAAGTTGCCTTGAACGCTGACCTCATATTTTATTGTGCTACTTTTTATCATATTAAATCTCACCTGTCTCTTCAGTAGTACTTGAGAATAATTCTTGCAATGTCTTTGCCTTTATACAATGGAAATAAAGGAAAGTTTTACTTGTGATCTAGAGTCAAACACAGCTATATTTTTTGCTTATCACTGGATTTATACACCAACTGTATAATGTATCTTTTTCTCTCAAATAATCCATTAGCAGAAAAACCAGTGCATGTTGCAGCATTATTGATTATGAAAGTGCTTGGCCTGTAGTGACATATATGCCATATATATATATATAGTAACAAAATTATGTAACAAGTTAAGGGCAATAAGGCTCAGGAATACTGATTTGTAGCAAACGGTTTGCTTTAATTACAACTGCACAAATCAAACACCAGCTCCTCAAAAAAGATTATAAAAATAAACCTGGCTGCCAATGGGAGCCATGTCGGGCTTATAGTTTGCTGGCCCATGCTTACCATACTAAATGTTTTATATTTTAATCTTCCCTGCCAAACCCACTTAAGCCAGGTCCTGGAAAACCTCTCCCACAGACAGCATACACGGGTCCATCGAGTAAATGCTAAACTTCGTTTAGGGATTCTTTTTCAGGGCCTTCGGGAACTTCTACTGTTCAAAAATATGAAGTTTGATATAAGATGGCCCAATTAGTACATGGGGGCAGAAGGACCAGAGGACAAAATTCCAAGTAGAAAACCCAGTGGAAACTGCAGACATCCAGTCGGTTGCAAAATATGGCATGAACTTTTCTCAATGAGGGGGAATGGAGCATTGTCCCACCCCACTCTTCAACTCTCCCCCCAAGGGAGCCATACACATGGTTTGCACATGGTCTGTGCACAAAAAGCAAAACAATATCCCTATGAGACTGCATAGTGTCACAGTATATGTATACACACATACTGTATTTATTATTAAGTCATTAATGCTTATGAGACTTTTACTGGAAAATCCATCACAATGTATGTTGATACTCCAGATTATCAGGTTTAATTATCAACATATTTACATATAAACATAGAACATGTCAGCAAAGAAGAACCATTTGTAACATCTAGTCTACCCTTATTTTTTGATACACAATATCTGTTATGTTATGCTTTTGTGTTCTTTTACCATGTATTTACTGCTACAGCATCCCTGATGGGAACATAATCCATAGAAGGTTGCCTGATACCGTTCCCTATCATTATTAATTAATTAAATCTCTCAAGCATTCAGCAGGATGAACAAGCTGCATTGATTTGCACATTACAAAAAAATGCAAAGGCAGGCACTTAAATCTGTACATCCAGACTAAGAGCCCATCACTTCTATAATGCAGTGAGAAAGAGGTCATATCCTGTTAATGCGGTTGGGCCATTAAATATCAGTATGTCTCAGCGAGTGCCTTCATTATGTTTTACTTTCTGTTGGAATGCAGACAGGCAGCTGAAAAAAGTACTGCTATTTCTGGCAAACTGATACATCCATTCACTATTTTGGACTTACTGTAAGACTGAACTCTTGTTGATATTTTACTTGTGGGATTTGTTGAGGTTAATTAAACTGCATATATATTCAGAATAATTAAGATGCAATGTGGCATTCATAGACATTGGAGGTATTGTTGAGTTTTGAGTAAAAAGGTCTTGATAAAAGTCCCCTGTGAGAGATTGAAACATTGATTTTCTGATAATAAATTACTAATTTTTGTTATTTTAAGTCCACGCAGTGCTCCTTTCTCTGCTTGGAGCACTTTCTCATCTGAAGAGATCAGTGAATTCAAGCGTGGTACTGTGATAGGATGTCACCTTTGCAATAAGTCAGTTTGCAAAACTTTATCCCTGCTAGATTTTCCAAGGTCATTATTGGAAAGTGGAAGCGTTTAGGAGCAATAGCAAAGCCGAAGACCACGTAAAGTCAACAGAGCGGAGTCACAGAGCTCTGAAGTGAATGGTGCATAAGAGTTGCCAACGCTCTGCTGATTCTATAGCTGAGGAGTTCCAAACTTCCACTGGCATTAATATCAGTAGTGCGACAGGAGCTTCATGGAATGGGTTTCCATGGCTGAGCAGCTGCATGCAAGCCTCACATCACCAAATACAATACCAAGCGTCAGATCCAGCGGTATAAAGTATGCGACTGGACTCTGGAGCAGTTCTGCAGAGTGACGGATCTTACTTCTCTATTTGACAGTCTGGGTTTGGCGGAAGCCAAGAGAATGTTACCTGCTTGACTCATTGTGCCAACTGTAAAGTTAGGTGAAGAGGGATAATGGTATGGGGCTGTTAATCAGGTGTTGGGCTAGGTCCCTTACTTCTAGTGAAGAGAAATCTTAATGCTTCAGCATACCAAGACATTTTGGACAATGCTTTGCTTCCACCTTTGTGGGAACAGTTTGGGGAAGGTCCTATTCTATTCACGCATGACTGTGCCTCAGTGCACAAAGCAAGTTCATAAAGACGTGATTGAATGAGTTTGGTGTGGAAGAATTTGACTGGCCTGCACAGGGCCCTGACCTCAACCCCATTGAACACCTTTGAGATGAACTGGAAAGGAGGTTGCAAGCCAGGCCTTCTAGTCCAACATCAGCACCTGACCTCACAAATACCACACAAATACTGTGTGAATGGGCAAAAAAAACTCCCATAGAAACACTCCAAAATCTTGTGAAAACTGTTATAGCTGTAAAGGGGGACCAATTACATATTAATGTAATGGTCAAGTGGCCCAATACTTTTGTCCATATAATGTGTATGTTTAATGTCAAAAGTCATGAACTATTGCACGACTGAGCACAGCAAGTTAGTTATTTGAAAAAATATGACTGATTGTCCCTTATTTAAGGCTAGTGACCAAATGGAGCCATTTATTTATCAAAAAGTTGTTTGTTTCATTTTTAAATCATAAAGATAACACATATCACCCAAATTACCCTGAACGAAAGTTTACATACCCTTGAATGTTTGGCCTTCACACAAGACACAGACAAGACACAGACACACAAGATGACACACACAGATTAAAATGTCAGTGAAAGGTTCATTTTCCACACCTGTGACTTTTTAAATTGCAATTAGTGTCTGTGCATAAATAGTCAATGAGTTTGACCGTGGACCGCGTAACAAGGTAATAGAACTTTATAAAGATGGAAACAGATATAAAAATATATCCAAAGACTTGAGAATGTCAGACAGTACTGTTCAATAACTTATTAAGAAGTGGAAAATTCAGACATCACTTGATATCATGCCAAGGTCAGGTACACCAAGAAAGATTTTAGCCACAACAGGTAACCTCAGGAGAAATACAGGCTACAGACGGTGTGGTTGTTTCAAGCAGCACAATACGACGATACTTGAACAAAAATTAGCTGCATGGACAAGTTGCCAGAAAGAAGCCTTTACTGCTCTAGTGCCACAAAAAAAAACATGGTTACAATATGCCCAACAACACCTTGACACGCCTCACAGCTTCTGGCATACTGTAATTTAGAGTGACGAGACCAAAATAGAGCTTTATAGTCATAACCATAAGAGCTATGTTTGAAGAGGGGAATCTGACAGGGCATACTACAGGAGCATGGCTTGGAAGCCGCTGGCAGGGCACACGGCAGGAGTGTAGCTTGGAAAAAAAAACACAAAAAATCACATCACCATTGTGAAGTAGTTTTGGAGTGTGTGCTCTAAACGCACAGGGAATCTTGTGAAAATTGATAGCAAGATGTTATCAGAAAATACTGGCAGACAATTTGCATTCTTCTGCACAAAAGCTGAGCATGGGTGTCAAGAACCACAGGGATTCAAACCTGCAACCTTGTGGAAGCTAGGTGTATCACCTATCCACTACTCCACCAGGTGGAGCTTAGAGTGCTGTTTCCTTCTGCCTCTCCTTGGCCAAGGAGCTACTGCTTTGCTGCATTTGTTCTTATCTCCCGTGTATGACCTTGGCTACGTTTAAGATCCAGATTTTTGTACCAGACCCCGGCGTGTCCCAGACTTACCTACTCATCCAGCCGTTACCAAGCCATGTGCCCTGCCTGAGGGCTTCCAAGCCGTGTGCCCTGCCTGAGGGGTTCCAAGCCGTGTGCCCTGCCTGAGGGGTTCCAAGCCGTGTGCCCTGCCAGAGGGCTTCCAAGCTGCTCTCCTGTCGTGTGCCCTGCCAGAGGGCTTCCAAGCTGCGCTCCTGCCATGTGCCCTGCCAGAGGGCTTTCAGCTGTGTTGCTCAGCATAGGCAGAAAACAGTGGGACCCTGGTACACCCATCTACTCCTCAGAGATTCCTGGTCAGAAGTGGTCTTCATTGAAGACCCGCGGATAAAAAGCCATACCTCTGACATGGAAACAATATCAAACTACTCAACTGTTCATGAAAACATAGGAGCTGGGGTGCAAAAAATAGCTGTTTGAATTCCTGGCTTCTGACTTCAGCTCCACTCTGGACTATCCCAAAGGAATGAGTTAACCTGTCCAGGCCTCCAGCAAGTAAAGGGTTAAGCTCATTATGTATATATTTAGTGGTCTTTGATCCACAGGCATACAGAACATTCTTTTATCAGTTGCTGTTTTGAGATAGATGAAAGGGCTATCTGTTTCAGTGCTGCCCCGACTGCAGTGGTGGGAGCGTGAGGCGGCTGTCTCGTGCAGACGATTCACGCTGAGCACCGGCATTTGACCTCTTGAAAGATACATCACGCTTACATTGATTTGAAATTGGAATATATCCAGCAATGCCAACCAGCAATGCATCCAGCAATGCCATCAGCTCAGCATACACCCATCTACTGGTCAGAGACTTCTGGTCAGAAGTGGTCTTCATTGAAGACCCGCGGATAAAAAGCCATACCTCTGACATGGAAACAAGATCAAACGACTCAACTGTTCATGAAAACATAGGAGCTGGGGTGCAAAAAATAGCAGTAGGTGCTCTGGACTGATGAGTCTAAATTAGAAATATTTGGCTGCAGGAGAACACAGTTGTTTCACCGCAGTGTTGGAGAGCTGTAGAAGTGTTTGCAGGCAACGATAAAGCAGGGTGGAGACTCATTGCAACTTTGGGGCTGCATTTATACATATGGCTCACATGACCTGCCTTGGGGGCAGGTCATTTGAGCACATCATACAGCTTGTTTGTGCCAAGCTGTGGTGTCTGTCTTGGTACAGGCGCCATTCATCCCTGCACTAGTGCTTTAGTTCGCTGAACCTGTTTGACCCTGTTTGAACTCCTGGCTTCTAACTTCAGCTGCACTCTGGACTATCCCAAAGGAATGAGTTGACCTGTCCAGGCCTCCAGCAAGCAAAGGGTTAAGCTCATTATGTATATATTTAGTAGTCTTTGATCCACAAGCATACAGAACATTCTTTTATCAGTTGCTGTTTTGAGATAGATGAAAGGGCTACTTTCCAAGCAGTTATCCCCATCGTATTTGGCATCCAGATAATCAACTAAATATGTGGAATGTGATTAGAATAAATTATGGAGGTGGGTGGGTGGATTTTCATGTGAAAATCTTCACAAGTGTCCCTGACAGGTCTCATTGAGTGGGCCATAACCTGTCAGGCCGAATCTCTGTTTGTTCCAGGTAACACACAATGGGTCTGGCCTCTGTGGTTTATCTATAAGATACGGTTCTTGGAAAACGAAGAGATGCATTTTACAATATGTGTAAGATATTCTTTGTCTTGCATATCTAAACTTTTCCAGTGACCAAACAGCAATCAAGACCACAGCTTCTAAGTCTTCTTAAGTAGATTAATTTAGTAACAAAGTAATATACATACAGTACTAATTGATGAACAGATGGTGGTCGTGGTACTGTAGGCTCACTATTCTTGGTGAGATGAAGGTGAAAGAGAAAGAAAGAGACCTTGCTCTTGTAGCCATTATTATGTATACCCTTTTACATTCAGTTAGGGTATAAGTTCTTTACTATATATAGGCGATATATGAATTAAAGGAATCCTATTGGCACAGTCATAGGATACACTAGCCTTTCACAGAAGACCCTCTAATAGCTACATTACATGTTTGAGAAAATATGTCCCCAACACTCAAGTTGCATTCAAGCCTAAAGTGTGTTGAACGGAATAAAAGTATAACAATGATTTCTTGCAATGTGAATCTACTACAAAAACTCATATATTGGTAATTGTGTGTAAGGGTTTCTTATGCACCATCTACACTATTTATTATTATTATTTATTGTTTTATATAGCGCAATTATATTCCATTGCACTGGAATGACAGGACATAACAAGCATAATATATAGCATAACAATTTGAATTACAAAACCAACAGGTGAGGAGAGCCCTGCTCAAACAAGTTTACAATCTAGAGGGATTTAGGGTGTATTACGCAATAGGTAAAAGGTAAACGTATCATTGTTAGGGATAGACCATCCACAATAGTATAAGTATTGCAGGAGAGGGTCCTCTCTGTGTGTAATGTGGTTACTGGGGCAAGTCCTTATGAGTGCAGTCTGAGTACATAGGCAAGTCATTATGCATGTATTCTTCCTGCTGAGCACAAGTCTCGTGTGGGCAATCTGGGTGCCGGGTAAGTCCTATGAGTGTAATCTGGGTGCTGGGTAAATCCTATAAATGCAATCTGGGTGCTGGGTAAATCCTATAAATGCAATCTGGGTGCTATGGCTTTCCTCTGGGGTGTACAACCTGTGATCAATACTTGCAGTTTAGTTTCCATGCAACATTTATTTGATCTATACCTTCAGTGCTGAGTTTGCATGTGATTTTTCAACCCCTGCGATGCTGTGTAGATAACGGGAGCGGAAATACGTAGGTTCGCCATCAAGAGTCAAGGTCCATAAGAGCGACTCTATTGGTCAAAGGCAGGGGCCTCTTATAGCATCAACCGAACACAGGAATGGGCGAATATTCCTGGAATACAAAGTTTTTTCCCCCACCAAAAAGAACATGAGGACGAACACAAAGAGTTGGCCGGCACCCAAGTCTACCTCTTCCTGCTGTTTCAGAGGCGTTAACTTCAACAGTAAATGGTAGACTTGGGTGCCGGCCAACTCTTTGTGCATGCATGCATCTTTGTTATTTCTTTTACCACCAGCAAAAGTAATTATGACAGTGGAAATAGAGGACTTTTGGCAATAAAAAACGTCCCTCCATGAATGAAAGGTGTCACAGTTCCATTCTACATTATAACTTATCATAAGAACCTCTTGTACCTAGAATCTGCCAAGAGACTAAATGCAAGAGACAGGCCAGATGGGTCCTATTTTTTACCGGGTTCATTTACATTATCATTAATCGACCTGGGTTAAAGAACACCAAAGCTGATGTCTTGTCTTGAATGCATCAGGCCGATGACATTCCCAAAAAACTTGAACTCATCATCCCAGCATCTAGGATAATTGATTTATTATCTTCTGCTTTCTGAAACAAAATTGAGAAGGCACAAAGCTGTCTTCCTTTCAACTGTTCTCCTACCAACAATAAACTGTTTGTTCTTTATCACTACAAGCGATCTGTATTGAAATTGTAATCTCTCATTTGGGATTCCCACATCGTCTCCATTTATTATCCACAAACAGCTAGATGAGGCGAACTAACCAGACCCTAAAGCAATACCTCCAAATACACTCCAATGTGTAACCTCCTTACCTGTGACTGCTACAGCCGTAACAGTCTCCCGCAGACGCTGCGAGACGGGTGCCTCGCATCGCAGCACCATCCCTAAGATGGCCGACTGGCAGTTACTAATAGATTCTCTGATCCGTTTCGAATCCCCAAGGCCGTGGCGATCCAGAGCCAGGAGCTAAGGGCTCCTTAGCTGACCACAAACTGCCTGTCAAAGAGTTTCTCTGGGCTCTGTTTGCGGTTCTGCTATTCTCCAGTTCTGACTTCGGCTTCGCCTCACGGTTATCCTGACTTCTCCAATCCTTGACCTCGGCTTCGCTTCATAGTTGTCCTGCTTGCTCCGGTTCTGACTTTGCCCTCGTCTCACGGTTATCCTGACTTCTCCAGTTCTTGGCCTCGGCTTTGTAGGGTACACTTTGCAAGTAGCATTTTGACCGTGCTTTTGTCTACTTTGGTATAACCTTCGTAGTTCAGTTTGGCTTAAATTGTACATACTGGTGCTATTCTGTTGCCATTCTGATGGCATGGCAACTCTTTGTCTGCTTGGTCTTTCTTTGGATGAAAATGATTTGTTTTCAGAAAATCTCACCAGTAACTGTTGCTCTGCCCCCTTAGAGATATGTAACATAGCTGGAGTTTGGCACTGGGGAAGGTTTTCAGCACCCAAGAGAACAAGTTATTAAATTGTTTCACTAAGCTCTTTTGACATGAGTACAAAATATATTTTAACTGATGTTGTTCTTCAAGGGCCCTAGCAGGAGCACTTGCAGGAACACTAGTAGGGTCACACTAATAGAATTAATATAAGCTGTTAATTGTGAAAGGACAAGTACAACGTTAAATTATTCTACTGTATATAGTATTGTAATAGTTTTGAAACTGTATACGCATATGGTGCCTGAAAGGGCTATCATATAAATAGTGATTTCACATAAAAATAAATTACAAACAGAATAATAAGTATCAGCTGATTACAATATTCTATTACTTTTAAATAAATTATCAGATTAACCGCTTTTCTTTTTGTACCCTTCGTGACCAAGGCTGTTTTAACACTTTTGTGGTGCTTGTCCTTAGCTGTAATTTCCATCCCTCCCATTTAGTGAATCAACACTAGTTATATATTTGTGGGGAGGGTTTCAGAACAAGAAGGGTTTTCTTTAGATACAATTTTTTAATCATATCATCAAATTTCTTATTAAAAATAATGAAATGTTTTTCATGTTAAAGGGGAATAAGTACAAGTAGCATATTGCTATTTCAAAACCATTTTTTCCAAATCTGGTCATTCTGCCCCATGTGCTATTTGGAGCATCTTTGAAGACGGCCAATTATATTTACCCCATCTGATGGGTGATATAATGTAGCATCATGTAATTTGTTGATGGCGAATGAGCAATTACTAGTGGAGAGGTTTGTTTTGGTGCTTGCACAGATCCCCACATTAGACTTAGTGGTTGTTGAGGTAGGCAAGGGACAGTTGGCACAAGCTCCTTAGGTAAGCCTGGACCAGGGTAAAGCTTCCTCTTTTGTTTGCTGTTAAAGACCTGGAACTACCAATGCCTCTACAGAAACACTGAACTGCACGGGGAACTGCTGCTGACAGATGTTAAGTGAATAAGCAATGCTGTTTTCTACAATAAAACACTAGTTACTTTGTACAAAAGTCAACATCGTTTCCTGCACTGATCACTGAGAAAAATTGACATCCCCATTTGCTTCATGACTTGCATATTATCTGCACTGTAAGTTTTGCTGAGCACCAATTTCTTCCTCGTTCTTATGCAGCCTTATCAAATTGCATAATAACTTATGCCATTGAAATGTCATACTTACCAATATTTCAAATACTCCATGCACAGAATGTTGATGTAGTTACGCTTTCTGCCTTTAGAACCCCCTTTTCTGCCAATTCTGCAAAACTGCTCGTAGTCCCAAAAAATAAAACATTTGGGAGAACATGAATAGCCAGGACTATCTGGACTGCCCTGGCAAATGTGGGATTGCTGCTAGGTACATGTACCCATAAAATATCTAAATCCACACACCTGCACCTATTGGTTATGCAAAAGATTGATAAAGCCTGCACCATATAGGGCAGGGCGACATGAAGGTGTGGGGACTTAGTTAAAAGTTATTTTACATTGGTGTAATAGGATTAGGGTTAATAGAGGTCAGAGTGATAAAAAAAAAAATTGGTTATATAACTTAAAGTGTTTTTGCGCCTGCGTTAGCGCTTGCCGCCTTTTTTGGGTGTCGCGTGCCGGCTCGTGAGTGGCACGCGCTGCGCTAAAGTGCGGGAAAGCTACCTATATAAGGAGCGTCCCTGAGGTATCCGTTTTACTCACCTGGCGTACCGCCTAACCGAAACTGCACTGTCCTTGAGACTGGTGAGCAGTGGTGAAGCGGTGCGCTGAAGAAATGGACGAGTTGATGAAGATTCGCCCCCACCCTCCCTTGATATTGTTAATTTAAAAAAAAAAAAATAAAAGTCTAATAATATATTAATAAAATTGTCGTGCTTTTATTGGGGTATGGTTACCCTATTTTATGGGGTGAACTGCTAATTTGAGTTGGGCCAGCTGGCTTACAGGGCGGTTGGCAAGGTGATATGTATAAGATGTGCTCTGGGGCTTATGCCAAGAGTTAATTTTTTGGTTAATGTATAGTAGCAGTTTATAAAGTTCAAGTTAAGAGTGAAGTCTTTGTATTTTTCGGTAAACTAAATAAAAGTCCACGGCCTGATTCATCCAAAAATTTTGTTGTTGCGTTTTTATTTGGTTACTAAGTATGTTTTATGAGTATGGTAACATGTCCCCTACAACTTCATGATGCATGTATCTTTATTCCTTCTAGCTCACAAATAAATACAAGTGATGTATTGCATTTGCTGAACTGGTACTTCAAATCTAACATTGCTTTAGCAGTTTAATTTTAGCTAATTATTCTGCTCACTGTGAAAAATGCTGTTTTTTCACAAATATGACTCATTCAATTGGATGCCCCATAGGGTTTTGATGTTGTGTAATCATTGCTCTAACAGTGAGTGGACCATACAAAAATCAAATAACATGTCTTAAATTAATATTCACAAAACTCTAATCTAAAGCTATTACAAAAACAGCTAGATACGGCTACATTTTCCCCTAGGTATATCTTATTGGTTCAGTTTATTGATCAATGAATGATCAATGGGTGTTTCCTTCTACAGTAAATTGAGTGTCAAAGCTCTTTGTACCAGTGAAATTCAAACAGTTTTAATCTTGGGGCGTTATTCTTTAGTGTACACTTTCCATACCACTGAAAGGAATAAAAATATATTGTTATTTTTCTTTCTTGGCTTTGAACAGAAACATTCAACAAACATGAGAAAGAAATATTTGCCAAAATTCAAGTCTTTCTTATTGTATTTTGGGAATATAAAAATATATAAATATATAAGCAAGTCTGAATAATAATGATCATACTTGTCAACCTTGGCCAAAATGTGTTTTTGTTTTTTTTTTTACTGAGGAGATCGGAAATCTTCCTTGTAACATTGAGACTGGGTAGTCCCATTTCCCTATAGCCCAATGTGTCCATTGTTTTGCTTGTAGGGGCCAGGACCTCTAGTGGCTACTAAAAAAATTGAATCAAAACAATATTTGGTATAACTACCCTTTACTTTCAAAACAGCATCAATTCTTTTAGGTACACTTGCACAGAGATTTTTAAGGAATGCAACAGGTAGGTTGTTCCAAACATCTTGGAAATTATGCAGCATCAGTTGCTTCTCTCTCCTTATTTAATCCCAGATAGACTCGATAATGTTGAGATATGGGCTCCATGGGGGCCATACCATCACTTTCCGAAAGTCTTGTTCTTTTTTATGCTGAGAGTTCTTAATGACTTTGGATGTGTGTTTGGGATCATTGTCATAGCACAAAATACATTTGGGGCCAGCAAACAGATCAGTAATTGTTCCACGTGCAGAAATGCAGCCCGAAACATGCAAGGGACCTTTCTTCATTGTTGTTTGCAAAGATTCATTATTGTACCTCTCTCCAGCCCTGAGGTAAACAAACTGCCTTTAGCAACATATTTCAAATTTTGACTCATCAGTCCAGGACAGCTGCTGCCATTTTCTGCACCTCAATTCCTTTGTTTCTGTGACTAGTTGAGTCGCTTGGCCTTGTTTCCATGTCAGAGGTATGTTTTTTTGGCTCCCATGAACACCATTTCTGACCAGAATTCGCCGGACAGTAGATTGGTGTACTAGGGTCCCACTGCTGTGCTGAGAGCACTGCTGGACACCTTCTGATTGCTGAGGGAAGTAAGCATGATGTGTCTTTCGTCTGCTTTATTAAGTTTCCTTGGCCAACCACAGGGTCTATGGTCCTCAAAATTGCTTTTTCTTTGTGCTTCTTCAAAAGAGCTTGGCAGAACATCTGGAAACCCCTGTCTACCTTGAAATTTCTGGCTGGTAGAGATCTTTCTGATGCAGCATAACTATCTTATGTCTTGTTGCTGTGCTCAGTCTTGCCATGGTGTATGACTTTCGCTATTATAGTTCAGCAACCTCAACTTGTTAATTTGGCTATTCCTCACCCAGTTTAATTCCTCCTACACAGCTGTTTCTGTTTTAGTTAATGTTCAACTTTCTTGAAGTTTTCTTCAGTTTTTAGAACACATTATTTTGTCAGTAACCTGTGGACTCAGTAATAAACATTTGTATAATAAGATGTGATATATAATAAAATTACTACTTTTTCAATTACTTTCCTATCCTGGGCATACATTTGATTGCTTTTCAAAAATATCATATTTTGACTCATCCTGATAACATTGGGGTGAATTTATATGTGACAAATAGAATTTTGTGAATGATACCTCTTTTCTAAATTTACCTGTAGTTATTTCTTATTCTGTGCATTATACTGCATTACTGTTATTGTATCCCAGTGTTTTTTTTTTTTATTGAAACAGTACATAGGGAGGTCAGCCAAGAAAAATCTAATTTGTTAAAAATAAAACTGCCATCCAAGTAGGTTTCTCAGTTATGTAAATATCGATCCAGCAATCAGATCTAATGATGAGCCTACTAAGTGAAACAGACAAATGTTTCTCCTTAGCTATTACTTTAATTTACCAGACAAAATGAGTGCAGCCATTATACTGAAGATAGATTGTTTAGTGACACAGGTCTCTATTACAATTACTACTTTAATCTCCATGGCACGTTTCATAAAGCTGCATGCTTTTAACTGGATAGTTTACATATGTGTCTACAAGGACTATGCAGGTGATGAACGTCAATCATATTTTTTTTTGCTAAGGGAAAAAAACCATTGAATGATCTTTATAAAAGAGGCAACATAAGATCAATCTATCTATTTATCTTGTATGGGTTGCATAAATTTCACAAATTGTGGCAAAGGTGGCATCCTATGATAGTTCACCACTTAAAGTCACTGAGGTCTTCCACACAACCCATTCTACTGCCACTGCTTGTCTATATAGGTGGTGCTGAAACATCTAAACTCAATAATTAGGAAAGGATGCCCACAAACTTTTGGTCATGTAATGTATATATGTATTGATCCACACAAGCTTTTAACATTCACCTGACTTTAAGTTATGTATGCCTGTGATTGAGTGAATAACAGCTATCCAGTTTCACATACAGATTTCCTAGTAGGTCACAAGACACTGTTATTAACCACATCTCAATCAGCAGAAAAAAAACACACACTATTCAGACCCCATGGCACTTGGTAAATGTCAGCTTTGTTTAATCATTAACCTGGACATGTTAGTGCTGCTGTTCTCATTCCATGTGTGCGTCAGGGTCTAGCACCCTTCATTAGTCATCCCATTATTTCTATCAGCAAATAAATTATGCATTAACTAATTCTGCAAGAAATACTAAAACGACTAAAAAAGGAAAAACAGAAACAACGTAAGCCAACATTCCACATAACAGAGATATGACATGCCTCATTGCGGACATCCAGCAAAACCAGTGTCATTGATGCATTCAAAGCAGAAGACTGCAAAAAAATACGGTATATAAAAAGTAGGTAGTAAATTCTAGTGTAAATTCTAGGGAACTCTCATAAAAGAATATTTTCTCTTTGAGCATATACGACAAAAAAGGTTAGCAAGATCCTGGTTTAACCTCATTTTGTTAAAATAGACTTAATTTTTCTGCAGTCATTGGGGCTGTTAAAATTGTGCTAGCCATAGATTGGACATAAATAGGGGTACTACAGATGGTCCTGGTTCTTCAGTAGGAGTGGATAAAGGGCTTATAAATGCTGTCCATTTGCATTGTGAGTGCCCACAATTTAAGAAATTAAAAGCATGGAGCTGCTGGGTGTAAAGGTTAGATGTACAGTTAGATCCGGAAATATTTTCAGTATTTTGGCACTATACGCCACCACAATGGATTGGATATGGAGCAACCGAGATCCAATTCAAGTGCAGACTTTCAGCTTTAATTGAAAAGGTTGAACAAAAATATTGTATGAAACGTTTAGGAATTTTTTTGCATTTTTAAAACTTTGTCAAGAATCCTTTGCAGGTAATAACTGCTTAAAGTCCGGAACTCATGGACATCACCAAACAGTGGGTTTCCTCTTTTATGATGCTTTCAGTTGTTTGTCCGTGGGCCTTCTAGCTTTAAGTTTTGCCTTCAGAAATACATGCTAAATCGGTTGAGATCAGGCAATTGACTTGACCATTGCAGAATTCTCCACTTTTTTGACTCATAACTCCTGGGTTCCTTTCGCATTATGTTTTGGGTCATTGTCCATCTGTAAAGTAAAAGGCCGTCCAATCAGCTTTGCTGAATTAGGCTGGGTCTGAGCAGACAATATGTCACTAAACATTTCAGAATTCATCCCGTGGTATTCCAAGCCTTCTCCATACTTTTTTCTTCCCATCATTCCGGTACAGATTGATTTTAGTTTTATCTGTCCAAAGAATGCTGTTCCAGAACTGGGCTGGCTTTTTTTAAACTGCTTTTTGGAAAAGTCGGTATCACTAGAGGTACTCACCACACGCGTTATTCTGTCCAGAAAACTGCTATATAGGGAGAAGCCCCAACAGCGGTAATCCAGGACTTAGATGATCCCAACAGTGAGACACTCTCTGTGAACACAGGTAGCAGGTAAGTACTGAGTATGAAAAACAGGTACAGGAGCTGGTAGTCAGACAAGCCGGGTCGGTACACAGGAGCAGGTTATCAGACAAGCCGGGGCGGTACACAGGAGCAGGTTATCAGACAAGCCGGGTCGGTACACTGGAGCAGGTTATCAGACAGGCCGGGTCGATACACTGGAGCAGGTTATCAGACAAGCCGGGTCGGTACACTGGAGCAGGTTATCAGACAGGCCGGGTCGATACACTGGAGCAGGTTATCAGACAAGCCGGGTCGGTACACAGGAGCAGGTTATCAGACAAGCCGGGTCGGTACACAGAATCACTAGGCAAAAGGGATGTCAGGCAGGCAAGGGTCCAAAACAGAAACAAGCAGCAAACTCAGAAACACGGGTAGCAGACCACAACAGGGTGCCTTAGATCTGCCCTTAGAGGAGTTCCCGGGACCGACCTTCCTTCTCCCGTGTCCGACCGCCGGCACGGAGAGAACATGACGGTTTCTCGGGTGCCCGTAGAGGTTTTCTCTCTAAGGCTGCCCGTCAATGCAGGAGTTCCCAGAACGGTTCCCTTACCTGACGTCCTGTCTCCGGTCCATCCACTGGGGGGCGCAGTGATTCTTCTGGCTGTGTTTTCTCTCTGGCGTGAAATTTAAAAATCCCTGCTGAGCTTTCTCAGGCACCCTGTTGTGGTCTGCTACCCGTGTTTCTGAGTTTGCTGCTTGTTTCTGTTTTGGACCCTTGCCTCCCTGACCTCCCGACCACGGGACCGGAGAGGGAAGTATCGGATGCCCGTGATCCGCGAGCAGACCCCCGCCCGCGGCCAACGGGTCCCGAGGACGTGACAAAGTCTAATATGTCCCATCGATTCTTGAGGCTTATGATTGGTTTGCACCTTGTGGTGAACCCTCCGTATTTGTTCGTGTGAAGTCTTCTCTTTATGGTAGACCTGGATAATCATGTGCCCACCCAGGGGAGGGCTGGCAGCCTAAGGCCTGGGGGGGTGGCCCATTGCGCCACCGAATCAGCACACCATCCATGCCCATCTTTTCCTGATTTTCTAACACATATTGATGTAATGTGATTTAAAATATGGAAAAATTGGACCCTAGGCATTTCCTTGGGTCAGAGTCTTCCCTCCTCCTTGACCCTACTGTGACATTGAGAGGTCCTCTCCCCTGTAACCATCCCCAGAGTCCCTTTGTCCCTAATTCACAAAGCCACACCTCTCTTTTATGTTGCAGAGCTCACCATTGCGTTCTTTTTTCTCCCAATGTACCAAACTGTTGATTTGGCCACTGCTAATCAACAGCTTTTGAGTCAATTGTCCCTTGAAAAAAGAGAGGAACACATATTAAAGAGTTGTAATTCTTAAACCCTTCCTCTAATTTTGATGTGAATACCCTCAAGTTAAAGCTGAGAGACCGCCCTTTAAGCACATTATTTAACTGTAACTTGAATTTATTTTGGTAAACCACCGACATAGTAGTTGTGTCAGTGGGCTTAGAATCTGTGGTCAAGAAAGCATAAGCCTCCTCATTGCTATACCTGTACATCATACAAAATGTTTATAGGGCAAAAAAAGTACAATAAGCAAAAAAGTAGGTGTTTGGGTAGTTTATTTTTCTTTTGTTGTTTTTTCCCTTTATTTGAATTTCTTTTGCATTTTCTTGGAAATGGATAGTTCCCCTTATGATGTAAAAATAGATGTCCAGTGATGTCACTATGACATTTTTTGTTTTAATGTTTATGATTTTTTTTAGATTTTTTCAAATTTTTTCAAATTTTCTTGGAACTTGATGATTGCCCCTTATAATGTCATGGTAATATCACTGGAGTCTTTATTAGTTTTAATATTTTTTATTTTTTAACTATTAAAAAAATTTTAAATTAAAAAAAAATCTTTTTATATTTTTGATTCAGCAGTCAGGTACCGCTATATTCAGTATTGTGAATGTATTCTCTTCTGACAGGGAAAACATGGTGCCCCTGCATATTTTTTTGGTGTTGGTGAATGAAAGAAGACAGCGATCTTTGTGTGTATTTCTGTTTTGGTTGTTAAGGGATTAATCTCTGTTTTAGTGGTATGATTGTTCTCCTCCTAACTATAACACATTTTTCTGCTACCAAAGTAAAGTTGGTAAGTTTTTAGTTGTGAGTGTGTAATTAAACACATGTAATAGTGCAAATTTAAGACTTGCATGTGCCTGCAAAAAAAGTGCAATTTATACGAATCCGAATGCACAAGTCTAACACATATACTCTGCATACACTCACTGACCACTGCAGCCGAGAACACCCTACAAGTTTTAGAGATGTTCTGACCCAGTCGTCTAACAATCACATTTTCACCCTTTTCAAAATCGCTTAGATCCTTAGGCTTGCCAATTTTTCCTGCTTCTAACACATCAACTTTGAGGATGAAATGTTCATTTGCTGCCTAATATATTCCACCCGCTGACAGGTGCCATGAGAACAAGATTATCAGTGTTATTCGCTTCAACTGTCAGTGGTCATAATGTTATAGCTGATCAGTGTATACAGTTACAGTATATAATACATTAATGCCATAGAATTACTAACCGTATTCATTTAATATATAGAGTTATATAATACATTAATGCCAAAGCATTACTAGCCGTATACACTCAATATATAGAGTTATACGATACATTAATGCAAAAGCGTTACTAGCCGTATACACTCAATATATACAGTTTTATAATGTATTAACGCTAAAGCATTACTACCTGTATACCTTTAATATATATATAGTTAAATAATAAATTGATAAATTATCCTGTCAAAGCCCACTTAATATGGCAGAGCAAACATTTGCTTATGATTTAAAATAAAATGCATTTAATAAAACAACAAAAAAGCATCAAATAAAGGCTACACTATGTTAACTCTAGTGAATATTTCAGAGGCCTACTCGTAAAAATGTATAACTTAAAAAGGCTGTAATGGCAATGTTTCTTTTTATAACCCATACACTCAGACTAACACCAGAGCCGGCCTTAGGTGTTCTGGCGCCCTGTGCGGACTACACCTATGGCGCCCCCCCCCCCAATCCCAAAAAAAGAAAGGAATAAAAACTTGTAACAAAACCCCAATCACTATATACTACGCCAAACATTGATGTGGTGTAGGCCTACCACTTCGTTGTCTGGACTGAATTCTGGACTGAAACCTAAAGTGCAGCATTTACCTGGCCAAAACTGAAAATAACCCCCCCACACACCATAAAAAAATCTAACACTTTTATTTAAAGTAAGTAACACACCAAAATAGGACAAAACAATTAAATAACAATTATAT
>VKOC01048572.1:0-20782 GCA_009364415.1 Spea multiplicata | reverse complement strand
TTACCACTCAAGCTTGGGGTGACAGCGGCTTCTTTCAGCGCAGGAGATGGGCCTCTCATTGTCTTGAGGATCCACTCACGGTAGTATTGAGTGTTGGAATACACTCCTGGCTTTTTTGATTTTCCGCATCCCTGACCCCAGCTTGTCACTCCGATGACGTTATATGTGGAGCTGTCCGGGTCCATGCACATAAATGGTCCTCCGCTGTCTCCCTACAGGAGTAAAGTATAGAGGAAGGTTAATGACACTTTTCCTTGGTTTGTAACAAAGTGCAGCCTCAGCTGCGCTTCCCCAGTAAAAGCTCTGCGGTTTATTCACTAAAGAGCGAGTTGCCCGGGGAGTTTCTAAAAGCAGAGCCACAACCACCCGATGAAAAATCCACAATAGGGTATGGTCATAAACCTCCCCGGATCTCTTTGTTGGAGCCATGTGACCCATTTAAGCCGTCTTCATTCCAAAACATATGATCTTCCTCGTCTTGGTGACACAAACTTTTTCTACTATTGTCCTAGCGGCGCATGTTCCTGGGGAGAAGATCTGCGCAACATACCAACTCCAGCAGACAGATTTGGTTTTATGAACCGCACATAAATAGAGATTTGTTTTCTTACCTGGCAGCTATCGATTCCACCCTCCTCGTAGCCGGCACAGAGATTGTAGTCATGGACTTCGCCGTTATACCACGCTGAACCGTTGCACCTCTCCAGAGGAATCTGGTTTACTTTCGCCTCTTGGAGGATGTCTGCCGTTTGGATGGCTGTCAAGAGATGAAAGATTAAATTAATAAATATCACTGGCTGCCGGACGCACAGACGCCAGCTATGGATAGGAGAAGAGTGACTTAAATAAACTAATCATGGAGTCCATGTAAGAGTGATGTGTGTGCGGCTGAGTGTGGTGTGAGTGACTGGGAGTAGTTAATGGGGTGAGTTTTGGTGAGGTCGGTGTGTTTGGGTTTACATCCGTTTGGCTAGACGTGCAACGACCCCATTCTGAAAAAACTATTCCTCGTTTATACAGCCAAGAGGAGGATTCTCCCCTGTAAAAGACACAGAAGTCCGGGACTTGGGAGAGAACCAGTGACACAGGTTGGTCTCGGTGTCCTTTGCCGATACTGAAATATCAGACCATCTAGGGGTATATAAATGTTATTGCCCCTAATCTCAAACCCAATCATAGATTTATCAGGGGCAGACTTGGTTTTGGGAAGCCGTGCCCGAATAAAGCTGAGTAATTTTGGTCTTTGCCGTCAGATTGAAGTAGTCGGCACAGAAGGTTCCAAAGTCCCACTGCGGACATTCCGGAACACACCAGGAAAATGTCTGTGATGCATATCAGTCTGTAAGGGGTTAAACCACCATTCCCGCGGTGTGCCTGGGGCTCTAAGTTACTCACATCTATCTTTGGTGACGCCCCAGCCGCTGATGTAGCAATGATCCATGGCGCGAATGTCCGTGGTGTCATTCGGCAGGCAGGCCGGCTGCACGAAGTCGGTGTATCTCACGGACTGGTTCAGTTTGATGAGCGCCACGTCGTTCCGCTCAGTCCGAGGATTGTAATGCTCGTGCTGAACGTACGAGTCGATGGATCGAGTCTGGACGTCACTTTGTGATGGTTCCGACAGTTGGAATCCTCCAAGTATGATTTGCCATTTGGAAACGCCCCTGGATAATGAGAGACAGACAGACGTTAGCGGACATGCGGCTTAGCGGGAATACATCCATTATCATTCTTATCATAAACACGTTGAGCTCTATTTAAAAGAGGAAATCTGGGGCAAAGATGTGAAATGGATACACAAACAGGAGGAGTAACATTAACCAGGCAGAAGTTTACAATGTAACGTTTAATGGTTTTTCCGGGTAATAGTGAGGGTAAAGCGAATGGTAACATTTCTGCCCCTCACAATCCCATTATGCACAGCCAGCATTCTTACCCCCCCATCCTTACCTCTTCATGGTCTTAAAGCAGTGAGCCGCTGTTAACACCCACTGCTCATCGATTAAAGTCCCTCCGCAGGAGTGGCGATGTCCGTCTCCGGAAGGCACTTGGATGCTCACCAGCCATGGCCAAGCACCAGGCTGTGCATCAACTCCTCCAACGATCCGCGAGCTGCCATATTCTGACATCAGCGGACGTCTGCCGCAGGCTGAAAGAAAGTGGAAAAAGGGGCAAAAATCAACAAACCGCGTTGCACAGGAGACTGTTATGAAAGACAACGACAATGTGTTTACAATATATAAAGACAGAAGAAAAAGCATTAAAACCAGCATTGGGCGCGGGGGAGTTACAGGGCGATACTCCCGTCAGGCACCTGTCTGCACTACACACAATAAAAGGATGGTTTAGTGGCAACGATGTAGCAGGGTAGTGATGGATGGGAGTGATGGGTGTACTTACTGTTTGAGTCAGATGGATGCAGGGCGGTGAGGATCAGAATCATTAGAAGTTGCATACGATTTATCTGTTTTAAAGCCATCGTTGCTCCTTCACTTCTACACTGAACTACTGCTGGAATGTTAGGGCCCTTTATAGCCTCCGTGACATCATCACCTATTGTGATGTAATCTGTGTATTGTGACATCACACAGGCAGCAGCTGTTAGGAGCAAGAGGCTGTATACTACTGGAACACTACTACTAATAATTATAGTAATAATAATAATAATAATATATATAATAGGTATTTAGTGTTATATTAAAGAACATACATCCTGTAGGGGCCTATATCTGTTGTATTAACCCTTTAGGGGTGAAAGCTATTTTATCCTTTTTTTTACCCTTTTACCCTTTAGTGGCAGGGTAGTGATGGATGGGAGTGATGGGTGTACTTACTGTTTGAATCAGATGGATGCAGGGCGGTGAGGATCAAAATCATTAGAAGTTGCATACGATTTATCTGTTTTGAAGCCATCGTTGCTCCTTCACTTCTACACTGAACTAGTGCTGGAATGTCAGGGCCTTTTATAGCCTCCGTGACATCATCACCTATTGTGATGTCATCTGTGTATTGTGACATCACACAGGCAGCAGCTGTTAGGAGCAAGAGGCTGTATACTACTGGAACACTACTACTAATAATTATAGTAATAATAATAATAATAATATATATAATAGGTATTTAGTGTTATATTAAAGAACATACATCCTGTAGGGGCCTATATCTGTTGTATTAACCCTTTAGGGGTGAAAGCTATTTTATCCTTTTTTTTACCCTTTTACCCTTTAGTGGCAGGGTAGTGATGGATGGGAGTGATGGGTGTACTTACTGTTTGAATCAGATGGATGCAGGGCGGTGAGGATCAAAATCATTAGAAGTTGCATACGATTTATGTGTTTTGAAGCCATCGTTGCTCCTTCACTTCTACACTGAACTACTGCTGGAATGTCAGGGCCCTTTATAGCCTCCGTGACATCATCAGCTATTGTGATGTCACCTGTGTATTGTGACATCACCAAGGCAGCAGGTGCAAGGAGCAGGAGGCTGTATACTACTGGAATACCTACAAAACTCAATTGATCATTTCTGTAGGTATTCCAGTAGTATACAGTTTCCGACTTTCATGCGCCTATTGCTTTTGTCCCATTTATTTATCCCGCAGAAATGATGTCTTACGTTTTTTAATTCATGCGGGGCTTTTGGAACCATCCATGTAGTCATGTACACCATTTCTTATTAATGCCGCCTCCATGGACCTTGTCCAGCCAGAAGGACCAAGATTGCCCTGTATTATCCAGACGTGGGAAGGAATTTTTGTTACATTGTTATATTGCGTGATAAGTGTTACTGTATGTTGTAGCTGTGGAGGGGGAAGGGCAGTTGGAGTCCAGTATGTCTCATGCCCCCCAAGTTGTGTAAATTGGAACCAATGCGGTTGAATGCCCCCCTTACATTTTAAGGTAATTCCTGTGTATGTGGAGGGACTTCAGCATCAGGACATCTAGTGCCGTGATAGTATATCGATCGCGGCTCACAAGGTGAAGCTACGCAGGGAAAGCCAACAGGCGACGGCCCCGGTGGTTTTGTTCCAATGGTTCCCACGATGCCGAGATGGAAGATAAGAAACACTCTGCCCCTCTTTTCTGCCCGTTTTTCCTACGTAATTAGGTTCCGATCATAGTCTAGTCATATCCCATGCATGCTTACATTCCCTTGCTGTATTGATCTACCACCTCTATCCTCTCATACCCGCAAGCCAAGGAACCGGCTGGGGTAACAAAAACATTAATTTAAAAGGGGCACGCAGTTGCTGGAGGGTCTCTTTATGTCTCTTTTAGGTTATTTCTCTTTCCCAGCTCTGATATTACACCTGTCTCTAACCAGGACCTTTCACGTAAATTTCACATTAATTCCCATGACCCCCCAGGGAGGAGGACATTGGACTTCTTCTGTCAAACAAGTTACAAAACTGTAACATTCTCATAAAAAAAAAAAGAAATTGTGTACAAAAGAAGCCACACGCTACTTTATCAACATGACATTCATTGACAATAAACACATACCCAGGTTCTAAAATTTCTCACAAATCTTGTTGAGTGACATCATACATAAAAAGGGCATTAGTCTTATGATATTTAATATTTTACATTAATTCCCAAGGTATGGTCGGGCGCAAAACATTTTTTATTACAAGGTTCATATAAATCCAATTTAAATATCTTACAAAAATAAATTTGTTGCATATAAAACAGTCCATGTTACATGATGTAGGAAACACTATAAAAAAAGGTGCAAGTTCCCAATTCAGTAACAAAATATCCATATCCATAACAAAAACTCCCTATACTCATATGTTAAATGTTTTTCTCGTAAATGAACAATTTATTTCTAAACAATTAAGGCCAATATATATAGCGTAATCGCTAACAGCGTGACAGCTTGGATGGTGAAAGTCTGTCTGTCGTCTCAATGGTTGGCGGCCATCAGATTGAACGACGGGCACATATGCCGTTCTCGCCTCTTTCTAGCCCCTCCAAAAGCTCCTTGTTCTCAATTTCCAGTAAGGCCACGAGACATTCCAGGTTCCTCACATACTCGTTCTTCCTGCGTCGATACTCCTTGGCGGCTTTTCTGCAGGAAAAGGCTCCTGGGAATCAGCGTAGCTAAATGGACAGGGAGCATGTATGTGTGTGGGTGAGTGCATGCTCAGGGCATGTGTGTTTTTGATTGGGGTATGTAAATGTAGGGGCGGGAGTCACTAGGGGATAAAGGGTGCCCTCTGGGTGCCCCCGGTCACTGTCATTTTTCCAGAGACAGTCAACAGACTTACCTGCTTCCCTCAGCCACTATACAAGCAATGGCTTGGTTACAGCTGAACTCTAAAGCAGGCGAGCATCAGCTCAGTTATCTGCCACAAGGAATGATTGAGTCCTGACCAGAGCAGGTTGTATCAACCATACAGCACTTTGTCATATTCCTAGCTGTTTAATTGCAGCACTTAACTTTATAATGGCCGGGTATGTTTCTGAGGTGGGATTTATCAGTTTTTAATTTTTTATTTGTCCCCTTGCAGCATGGATGCAATAATCCTGTATAATGACAGCCATGTGGGATTGCAAAGTTTTTATTTTAAGTCAAGGGATAAACCAATTTAATGTTATGTGAATGGCTGGGGGATGATTACTCTGCTGCTGGGTCCTTATATCTTAGTTCTCTACATATAGGTGTATTAGTAATCCCCCTGCTGCACCTATTTAGATGGAAGATGCACTTCAGTATTATCCATCTTATTTGTACAAGGCCTTTGCTAAGTATCTGAGGGAAAGGATTCGGTACCTCGTGGCATTGTATCAGGAATGCTGTGCTGTTTGCTCCATGGCAGGAACTCTTGCAAAGTAAAAACTCTCATGTGGGCTTTGCTAAGCATTGCTAGGCCTTAACGTGCCAAAGCTAGGGGTGGGGGCTGGCCCATTCACTCCTATACAATGGGGAATGGGTTAATGTGATCTTAAAAAGCAAGATTGTAATGGATTACTCACTTGGCTGATATTTAGCAGGCCCTCCATTAAATTGGCAAGTGATGGAAAATGTATTGGTCAAAAGACCTTTAAGAATATGAACTGATACTTTCAGTCTAACTCCCAGTGCAGTGATTAGTTTGTCATGTTTTCACGTCTTAGGTTTTGGTGGGAAGATTTGTTTCCTTGCCCTTTGTGTAATAATTCATCTAAAGTCTGATCATTGGCACAGCAACGCTAATTCCACTTTACTTTTACATGGTGCCTCTGCCTCCATTCTATAATCCGTTCACTGCATGTTAAGATTGCAGTGCTGTGCCAAAAGCAGTAGTGAGTACATGGCACCGCTTTATTCTTGGCTTTCCTTAGGATGGTTGTGCTTTTCTATTTAAACGTTTTATCATGTTTTCCACATGAAGCTCCTGATACATTTTGCAAAGTACAACATCACTGCACTTTGGTTTGAATTGCAGATTGTGGTATTATATTCTTCTGTTTACAAAAAAAAAAAGTTTTTCAATTGTCACTATTTAAGGTGAGCTACTGGTTATGCCCCCCCCCCTTAACTAGCCACGTGGCTAGTGCTCACCTGTAACAGGGCGGTTTCAGGAGTATTGAGTTACAACTTGGCACTCCTTTATGAAATTATTTATATTTGGGCAGATGGCCCCATTTATTTGGTTTTCAGAGCTCTTCATTTCATTTTTCATTTTATGGGGGTTGCTGTCTGAGGGAGGTCCACCCCGGATAGCAGTAGCTGTGGTGGCTACCTGCAGGACTCCCTCTTGGCTGGGTGCCTGGGATACAGGTCATGCCGCTACTGTGCATGGAAGATCCACCAGTAGCTATTTCAATCTGAGTTAACAAAAAATAAAAAAATAATATGCCTTCTGTGGTAAGGCAAACTCTGGGCACAAGCTATGGTGGCTTGCGTACAAGGGCTCCCCACGGGCTGAGTCCTGGTAGGAGTCTGTGATCTGGTTTGCCCGGTGCCACGAATGGATGTGGCCAGGGTTCTGTTTTTACATGTCCCTGGTGGTATTGTGTGGACGGCCTACCCACGGGCTGAGTCCTGGTGGAAGTATGTGATCTGGTTTGCCCAGTGCCACGAGTGGACGGCACTATCCCTTGGTTCGGACTATCCTTGGTGGTGCACCATAGTGTGGGAGTTAGCCCTCTGAGGTGGTGCTGACTCAAGTCACAAGCTATGGAGCTTGTTATGGTTTTGCTCCTGGGCCATGTATGATCGGCCAGGAGTTTAGGCCCCAAGGGGTGGAATCATAAGGATCTACTGGACTTGCTTTCACTCTCTGTTTCATTCTATGGCCCGACATTCACACCCCAAGGAGTGGAATCCTGCGGGATCTATAGAATGCTTGTCCTCGGCTGCCACTAACAACTGGTGTTTTTCTAGGCTAACCAGTCGATCGCTCACCGGTTTTCTCTTGCAAATATTATTCTATTGTTTTGCTGGTACTTTGTTTGCCTTTTATTCCTGTTCTCTTCGCATGATGTGTATGTACTTGGCTATAGGTGAGGGCCTGGGACTGTACTTAAAGTCAGGAGGACATCACTACGTAGATGGGTAACTATAGGTACACCATATTTTCCATGTTATTGCTTCAATGGGGCTCAGGTTGGCATTTGTATGCTTGACCAATTTTCTCTATGCCTTTTCATTTTCTGGGCTTAACCTGGTATCTATCTCTAAAATTGCATACGTCACCTTAAGTCAAATATGCAAAAAAAAAACAAAAAAAACCCCCCATAAATTAGATAAATAAATAAATTATTAGTTGAATATGACCTCACCTTGGTTTTCCACATACGGGGGTTCATTTATATATAAAATCCATTTTTCCATGTAATGGAAATTTGTAATCGTGTGCTAATTGCCAAGACCATTTATAGCTCATATTGAAATCAAACCTTCATGTTCCCAGCGTGTTTGCTGGTTTTTAATACAGATCTTTTAGTATGCATACTGCACAACCTTAACCAGAGAATCCATTGGGGCGGGAGGTGGTACTTATTGCATGTGCCTTCCCCCCCGCCTCATAACTACAGTCACGACTTAATATCTGCATCAGTTATAAAGGGAAGTTCTTTCAGGGGAACTACCTGTGGTGCAGTGTGCCATTTAGGACTGCTAGGTGATGCCTGTCTACTTGTATCGGGGTCCGCACAGTCTAAGGTTTGCATTCCATGCGGCTGGATATTTTACCAACAGATAACAGCCGATTCCATTCAGCCAATGCTATTACGAAGGAGTTTAATCGTCATATTTTCATTATACTGGTTGGTTATTAGCATTCTGCCCAAAACTGTATTGAAACATATTCCTTTGGCCTTCACCTATAGCCTTGGTAGCCCCCTAACACTTTCATGGAAGGATATCTTCTCCTCAGGCTGGTAGGGGGCCCGCTTCTGGTACATCAGGACGGGTCCTAATTGTCGCATTTTCGATTTGTGGGTGTCTTTCGGAAATTGCTTTTAGGAGCATTCCTTCTGTATTGGGGCAGCCACGAAGGCTACCTGGGTGGGTTTGCCCGATTCCTCGGTGCAGCGTGTTGAGCGTTGGTGATCGGGGCGCTTTAGGTCTTACGTTCGTTTGGATATGTCTGCTTAATGTTTTCTGTTTTGTGGGTACGGTTCTTCCTCAAGTTTGGCTCATCGGACACTCATTCGTCTTCTGGGGTAGGGAGAGGGTGGAGGTACGCCCGAATGGGGCACAGTTGGGGTTCTCCCCTCTGGGGGTTGAGGTGTGGTGGTTTGGGAAGTGGGGGATGCGGTGGGTTCATCTCCTTTCCAAACTTATCCAGGCTGTTAGGTTCCCTGTCAGTTCTAGTGATTCACCTCGGGGGGGAATGATCTAGGGGTGGTCCGGTTAGCTCCTTAGGGGATATCATTCTTAGGGATTTGTCTAGGATTCTGGTGTTATTCCCGGAGGTTCAGCTGGTGTGGTCCGAGGTAGTGTCTCAGAATTTCTGGCGGCAGGCGACTAGCCAGCTGGCGCTGGAGCGGTTGCGGGTTAAGTTGAATTGTTGGGTATCTAAGTTTGGGGCTAGTGTTAACGGTGTGCCAGTTAGGCACAGGGTGGTTGAGAGGGACGCCGCTAATTTGTTTTGAAGCATTGGTGTTCGTCTCAATGATATTGGTTTAGATATTTTGAAATTGGCACTCCAGGAGGCGATCGGTCAGGCCATGGCTTTTGTTGGTGGGGCCCCCCGCTGATTTAAGGGGTTAAACAGCGGGGTTTGTGGCGGTTTGTGTGTCCTTGCCGGTCTGGTTTTGGTAAGTGATGGAATTTGGATGCTGGTGTGAAGGAAGGCTCAATCCTCCCCTAACCTCTGGTGTTTTTTATTGGACGTGCCCACCGAGCTTATGGTCGGCTGGTGGTTAGCATTAGTTCTGGGACAGCGGAAGTTAGCCGTCAATGTTATTGGACGTGCCCACCGAGCTTATGGTCGGCTGGTGGTTAGCATTAGTTGTGGGACAGCGGAAGGTAGCTGTCATTTTTGTTTGGATGAGGGGGGAGGTGAGCACCTGTGGTCTGGATTGTACAGTGGTGAGCGGCCAGCAAGGACGGGGTTAATTCAGTTCCTGTGTTGGCTATGTTTGAATGTATTATGTGTTATGTATATTTGTATTTAGTATTTATTGTGTGGTTTATTGTGTATTTATGTTTATTGGTTTATGGTGTTTAGGCCAACACAGTGTTTGTGGTTATTCTTAATAAAATATGCTGTGGCCTGTTTTATCCAACTTCAGTCTCTGTGTCGTTAATTGGTGGGGTTTAGGTGGTAGTTGGTTTGTGATGCACGGTACACACTACCCACATACAAGTAAGGAAGCTAGAAGTACAAGATGAGTAGCCAATATAGTACTCAAAAACACAAATCGAGGTCAGGGTTAACGGTAATCAAAGTCAATGCGCAGTACCAGGGATAAAGCGAAAAGTATAGTCAAGGAATAGCCAAGTTTAAACACAAATGGTCAGGAATCCGGACACCCAGACTCAGAATGAGCTGCTTGCAAGGCAAAATGAGAAATGTGATTAATATGCCCTCATTAGAGGTCATGTGACGCTAGAGGAAACGCACAAGAACATTCATATTCGGGAGAGGAGGATCTGCCAATCATGTAAGGTGGCATAAATTGAGACCGAGCAGCTGTGCCACAATCCCTATAGGAGGTAAAAAAACAGTACTAAACTAAATAATAAACAATATAAAGTATAAAGTATATGAAGAGTTGGAATAAGTGGCTTTGGAGCTTACAGACTGTAAAGTTACATTTAATTTCCATATCATGATTAAACTGGATAGAGAATCGGATAGACGGAAGAACCAGCGGTAATATTGCTCGTATTTTCTTAGTATTTGAAATCATCTGCGTTTGGTGCATTTTCGCAGATGGATTAGCAGCAGGTGCAGGGCTAACGCACATTATGTGGATACAGGTGCTAATAATTACAAATTCTGCACATTGGCCAAGAAAATATGCACAATGACAAATATTAGGACTATTTAAACCGCAAACACATTCGGTTGGAGTTGCTGTAAAAAATAAAATACTGATCGCGCAAGGTTGTGAACAAACGCTTGGTTATTACCATTTGATAAAATACAATGATGTGTCTTCAAAATGTAACAGCTCCTTCTGGATATCGGGAACTGTCATGTCATATTGAAAAATGAGCCATTACTCTTGCATTCAGATGTTCCTGATCGTCAGACAACTTTGGCTAATGGTTTATTTTGGCAGCCGGGAAGATTGCAAAGTAATTCATCAAGGGAAACGAGGTTTAGGATGTATAAAATATGGTTAAATCCACAGAGTTTTGAATGTAAATGAGACACAGAGACCAAATGAAAACTCTAAAAAAAAAAAAAACGTTGGTAGTTGCTTTCGCTTACCCTTTGAAAAAGGAGATTCAAACGTTGTAGCTGGGTTCTTCTGCCAATATACAGGTCCTCATGTTTATATAATGTATCTTTTTTGGAGGTTTGGATTTGAGTGTCAGTGATTTGTTCTTCAAATATGGCTTTGTTTCTCATAGGTGCTTCTGCCCACCAGACATACCTCCCAATCGTCCTATTTTCCATGGTATAGTCCTTAGGCACTAGAGAGTGGGTATAGAGGTCATGGGCTGGTTGGGGAGATCTTCTGATCTCCACTGACCGGCCTATGGAGCTGTAAAATTAACGTAACACCAGCATAGAACCCCATTGGAGCTTCCATGTGGCCATCTCATGGTACGCTGAAGCTGATCGCCTGTAAGGTGGCTATTGAGGTTAGAGAGGCGGGAGTCCTGCCCCAGTACCATCTCTGGCCCTGTCCCTCCTGTTTACAGATAATATCATGGAAAATGTATGTATTATAAGCCAACTGGTTGCTTACACCACAAAAGTTCCTGTTCTTAATATCTGCAAGATACAATTAGTTATCTCTATCCTATTGTTAAGCTGCTGATCATTGCTGATTGGCTCAGGCAGCCATTGCAGCCATGGGGTGACAAGAAGAGAAAGAACATTTTTCTTAAAGTTTTCTCGGGGGTTAAATCTTTAAACGAAATGTCTCAAAATCAACTACACCGATGAACAAAAAAACGCAATTATTATCTGACAATAGAAAGCTTAAAAAAAGGCTTTTAAAATAAAGGAAAAAGGATATTTAAATTCTTCTGCTGTTTGGAAATTCACAATATTGTGTGGATTTCTCAAGAAAGTTAGAGCGAAGCATGAAAATTTGTAATGAATAATTTAAAAAAGCTATTCAAAGCTTTTTGGGGGTGGGGGTTATATTTTATTAAAAGTATTTCCTCGTGACCTCTCTTATCTCCAGTCTACTGTTCTCTAATTAACTGTTGAAAAGCAATTAAATGTTCATTTTGTATTCCTTTTTCATATCCCACTTCTCTTAATTACCCATGTGCAATTTCCATTTAGGTTTTATTCCGTAAGAAAATGCTCATTTTTGATGAATCCAGAAAACAAGACCCGACTTTTACCGAAACACGACATCATTTGAAAGTGGCTACATCTTCAACATTTGCAGCTTTTATTGTATGTTCTGATAAACATCTTAAAAACCTAGAGATGATAGTTTTTGGTCCATGATCTTTACAAAGTAAAAATAATGTCTCTGTAATATAAAGTCAATTACTATCGCAGATCTTAGCCTAAGTGATTTTCTTCAACTACCTTTAGCTTTTTGTTTGTCAATTTGTGACGCTGCTGTAGACAAATTTTGTTTACGAGATTTATCGCACGGATACTCCGATCGGTGGCAGAGCTGACATTCATCCTGACCGTTGTGCAGTTTTTATCCACAATGGCAAGAAACGTCTGGTTGAGGTTACTGCCGCCAAAAGGAGGGTCAAGCGGTTATTAAATCGAAGGGTTTGCATGCTTTTCTTCACTCGACACTGTAAACGTTTACACGGCGTGTAAACTTCTAATTGTGTGTTGTTAGTTGAGAAGACAATGTGTGTCTATTTTTGTGACTCGCTTGAAGAGCAAATCAAATTTAATGATGCAGAAATCCTGTTAATTCCAAAAGGGGCGCATTCTTTTTCCTGCAACTGTATATCCTTCTGGAGATAGGGTTTCCAGAACTGTATACGGTAGTCTACATGAGGTCTTACTAGAGATCTGTGACATTACCACCTCCTCATTTCTGGTTCCGATGCCTCTAGCTACACAACCCAGCACCCTGCTTCTCAACGTACAATCTTAAGGGAATGGGGTGTAGAAAAACATAAGGTATAGAGAAGGAGCGAGAGATGGTGTCATAGACGTATGTATAAGTCTCCAGACCTTAATCCCATAGAAAATCTGTGGAGGGAGCTGAAGGTTCAAGTTGCCAAACGTCAGCCTCGAAACCTTAATGACTCGGAGAGGATCTGCAAAGCGGAGTGGGACAAAATCCCTCCTGAGATGTGTGCAGACCTGGTGTCCAACTACAAGAAACGTCTATGATTGCCACCAAGGTTTTGCCACCAACTACTAAGTCATGCTTTGCACAGGGGTCAAATATTTATTATTTATGTGTTTTTCTGGATTTTTTTGTTCTTTTTCTGTCTCTCACTGTTCAAATAAACCTACCATTACAATTATAGACTGATCATGTCATTGTCAGCAGGGGATCAAATAATTATTTCCTTCGCTCTATATATAGGAGTATTTTTTGATGACTGTAAATAGTTCATAGCATTTTAAGAATAAAAGTTCTATACGGCTGTCTTGTGTTCCTATTAAGCAACTTTAGACACTTTTGTATCTAATTTCGCTTCTCAAAGATGGTTTTACAAAGTAAAATAGGCCACATTCAGCACAAGAGATAAAGCAGATCCTGCTGTGTTTTCTTGTTATGTTCCAAGACGCTAAGTAGAAGTTAACAGGGAAAAAAAAACCCGTCAGATCTGCTTTATAACTTGTGTGGCGTAAGGGCTATTATTCCTAACAGCTTGATACTTAGTTATAAAAAAATACTGATTTAAAGAACACTTTTACAGTGAAGAACACTTGAAAATGATAAGGAAAGGACTCAAGACACTTCACGTCTCCAGATTTAGGCTGGTAATACGGTTCAAAGCATCCCCTTCTGTGAAATTTAATAAGCGATGAGCATATAAAATTCCAAGATTCTTTAAGGAGGTTCCATTTATCAAAATGGTGGCGCGTATGACTTGTCAATAACGTCCGGTGTTTACCAAACCTATTATTAATAGTTTTCCAAATGTCAGATGCCCTTGGCTCCTAAAAAATGTCGCCTTCTAATTTGTTTTTACATTTTTTTTTTGTCTATCAGGAATATACCGTGAAAGATACTACTTCCTGTTTCTAGCAGAGCTACAATTTAAGTAAAAACATATAACAACTTCCACAGCGCCTCCTACAGTCCAGCTTTCAATAGACACTTAGAACATGCTATCATCTCTATGTACTACATGGTATACTACGCTATAGACTACATAGGCCTTAATAGAAGTATTTATCTCCCAGATTCATCTTGCCCCTCGGAATAGGCAAACTCCCAGGATAAGTCCTCACAAAATTGTCAGAATGTCCGTCCGTGATATTGTCTCTCATTTCTTGTTTGGAGATGGAGCTGTAGTGGCCGCATCTCAACTGGACTCCAAGTGGACAGATAAGAGGTACACTGGACAATCCAGATGTCCATACCTGGTCTTCATGCTTTCATCCAACCATTTAGCTGGCAATCTGTATTAATCTCAATCATCTCCCTCTCTAACGGGTATAATTATCATGTCGCATCTGATCCACCCCTGAATCCCTCATCTCCGGCTGTAACCCCTGGTTGTTACCTGGTTTGTCTCTATGCTGCCTGTCTCCATAACCTTGCTGATTTCAAAGGGTTAACTTTGGCGCCTTCTTGTCTCGCTTAATTGCAATTGTTAAGGCAAGGTGTGAAACATCTCCATCCTATATGCAATCACCCGGTGAGGCGACCCTACAAATTCCTAGGTCTTACTTGGAACCAGGCTTGCTGTGGCCTCATCCCACGTGGACTGCAGCCCCATCTCCCTGTGGAATCGCGAGTTGTGTGGTATGAGAGGTGTGATGGAGTACGTTTAAGTAGGAGTGTGTGTTTTAGTGTGGATGTGTGCATTTTACGAAGGGGTGTCAAGCTGTATCTGCTCCCTCTTTCTTACACCAATCCACTGCGGTGAGATATGATGGTATGAGGGATCATTGCAGCTACCATACAACTTGTAATGTAGATAATAATACAACATACGAGAGAGAAAATAAATAGAAAACAGAACTTCCAGAAATGAAGGTGATTAATATTGCAAGCATGTAATTGAATTAAATGCATTGGAAGAGAAGAAGTGATTAGATAACAACAAAAAAACTGAAATCAATACTCTGATTAATTATAGCATTAAGTCTGCGTGTCGCTGTGCACTTGTGAGATGGTGAACCGGGCAAAAAAGGAGCATTGCGTTTTTATTTTAACTTTTTGTCATTAAAATGATTTTTAAATTAGTTGTTTCTGAATGTATTCTGGTTTGGCAGGTGGTGCGTCCCCTTTGCCACCAAACCAGGGGCAGATATTTTTTAGGGTGCCTCTTCAGGTTAAGTTGGAGTCATTCCTTCTGGCAAAGTGGGTGCGCTAGTGCTCAATAATACAATATTTATCTAGATTTTCGGGTACTGTCCCATTGTCTTGTGTGGCTGGCCCACTGTCCAGTTTTTGGATCGTGGGCTGGTTGAGTAGATCCTCCGATCTCCATTGACTGGCCCAGGGAGGTGAAGAAGCAAAAGAGGTCTCTCTGTGGCCAATCTCTATTTGCAGTTCCTATCTGGCCTCCACGCAACGCTCAGTGCAGATAGGCGCTTCTTCAGGTCAAGTGGGTGTCTTCGGATAGGGTGGGTTAGTCCTGCTCCTGCTTCTTAGGCCTCCAGACCCGCTCTTCTCCCGTCAGCACCATCCCTCCCCAGGAGGGACACTCCCAACAAACATATTGGGGGTATGTGTGTTTTTTATGACGTCGTATCACAGAGCATAGCTGTAAGCACAGAGTACACACAGAGACAAGGTGCCAGGATTTAAAGGTCCGTAAGAGCGACTCTATTGGTCGCCAGCAGAGACTCGTCTGGCATCAACCAATGAAGAGCAGCTGCTCTTTCCTATTCACACTTAAAATGAATGGGAGAGGGCAGCTGCTCAGACTCTTCATTGGTTGATGCCAGATTGGCCCCTGCTGGCAAACAAGTAGAGTCACTCTTATGGACCTTTAAATCCTGGCACCAAAGCCAGATCGATGATTTAGTAACTAAGGGGCCAATTACATAGTGCCAGGTAAGGCTGGATAGCTTTTTTCATTCTATACATTAAATCCTCAGCACTGTATTTATATATATATATATATATATATTATATATATATACATATATAGTGTATATTTTGGTATATTTTATAAAAAGTTCATTAATTATGTATGATTATATTTAATTGTGGCATTTCGTAAAATGTTAAAATTATAATTATTCTAACCAGTAATAGATGATGTCACAATGAAGGCTTCGGATTGCTTTGAAATCTCAAAATTGCGGAGAAAACCTTTTTTTGGTGAAAAATGTAGAACGGCCTACACATTATAAAAGGCTGTAGCTTTAAATGTAAATTTTAGAACAAGTATATCCAAATTCAGCATTTCTTGGGAACCTTACAAAAAAAAAACAAATGGACCAATATATCTAAGTCTTTTTAATGCGACGCTTTATGTTAAAGGGTATTTTTTTTACTAACTTTGAAAAAAAAGGTCATATCAGCATTTCTTGGGACTGACTTGTGAATAAATATTCTTCCCGTTAAAATGAAACCCACAACTTTACAAATCAATCAGACTTGCTTGTCACAACTTCCATTTCACAGTATATTGTCTTCTCCTGCGGCCAATACCCGACTTGACAGAAAAATTCACGACCCCTATAATTTGTGATGCATTTATCTTCCCCGTGATTTACTTCTGAGTTATCATCCGCCGTTAGAATTATCTGCTCAAGTGGCTGGAGCCGGTACCTTATATTCAATGCAAATTACTATTTTTTAATTAAAACGTATAATAGTAATATAATAGTAATTCCAGTTGTAAATGAAGCATGTTTCTAATGCATACATCTCTTAATAGCGTCTTTATTTAAAAATAATAATGAAAAAAATAATAAAAATAATAAAAAATAA
This sequence comes from Spea multiplicata, assembly GCA_009364415.1. Lineage (NCBI taxonomy): Eukaryota > Metazoa > Chordata > Amphibia > Anura > Pelobatidae > Spea > Spea multiplicata. The sequence continues at coordinate 4,106 of VKOC01048572.1, read as the reverse complement.
GTAAAAATTTACTATTTCGCCGCAATCTTTTGTGACTCCGAAGGCAATCAGATTCTCATCGCATCAGAGGCTTTTAAAAATATTATATTCTCCATCATTTATAGCCCTGTCTTATAATAAAATAATTTAAAAATAAAACGATAAATAAAAAATAAATAGTATTGATTTAATTAATATTTCAATAATGAAAATAAAAGATTTAAAATAAAATATAAAATATTATTACTGAAATTATAATTTCAACAAATTTCAGATAAAAGGTACGAAGGGTCCTGCTCACAAGAGCTTACAATCTGGAAGAATATGAATTAATAATGTCAATATTTAAGCTACTTTTACTACTTCATATGATATATGTTGCAACTGATTTCTTCGTAATACTCCTTGGTAGCGCAACCTTTTAATACTTCAAGATTTACTATTAAATTGAATTACTATTGAAGATATTTAATTACAAGATTTAATTACTATTAAAAATAAATCCCTGTGGTATACACGCTGTTCTGTTACTTATATATTATATATATAATATTCTTTGTTTTACAAATAACTCATTTTTTCCTAGACATTTTTTTTATTGCATTGAGATATGAATTTTGTCTTGAATAATTTTTATCCCATCTGTCACTTGATTTGGCCTTTGCTGGTATTTTGTTTCAATTCAACTTTTGTCCTTGATAAATATTCTCAAGGGGATGATAACGGCAAATACGAGACAATATCTCGATGCCTCATCAGATTTGAAAGAAAAAAAAAAAAAAAAGAACCCAATCATGCATATAATTTACATCACTACAAAAAAAAAAAAAAATACTGAAGGTTCATGCTTGCCCTCTATCTGCATTTCTAGAATATGACGCCCATTCCTTCCCATGGCTGACAGGTAGGATCATCCGAAAACCTCTTTGAAGGGCGTAACATGGAACAGATGTCTCGATGCACTTATCTTCTGAGGTTCCTTTATGCTAATGGTTGGAGACAGTTGTCTACTGTTGTAACTACGCTGCGGAGTGAATGTCTTGAACCTTAACCTAGTTCTCATCATTTTGTTACATGTGGACCATCCAACTGGGCGATGTAGAAAGCCTTCTAGTTTTACTAGAAGTACTTAGTAGTATAAATGATAAGCGCTGTGAGCATTCATACGACCCGTGTGGCAGGTTAAGGTTAAGCACGTGAAGCTATGCCGATCCTTGCAAGGTATGCATGTACATTGTATACGTCTTTGATCTTGGTCATAAAAAACCCAAGAACCCTCTATGTACAAAATTAATTGGAGCGTTGCCAGGCAGGGCATACAAAACAGATCTGCAAGCCTCAGATCTACAAGCCTACAAGTGTCCAAATACTGCGGCACATATTTTTGGGATCCTAACCCCAATCTCCCCTTGACGAATACACCACCGCCATCACACCGACCAAGCTTTGCCACTCTTTTGTAGGCTCAAAGGAACACTCGAGGACATGTTTCACTACAGAATGAAAGACACTCCAGGGAGAAGCTGCAGCTCCAGAGCTGGATGAAGCTTGGCAGGATAGATCGTCCATTGAATGCTGGAACGGAGAGGCACTAGGTATAAACATCTGGCTGGAGATGTGTCCGGCCAAGCGCATGTCTAGAGCAGCAAATTGGTAGGAGGTGGGGAAATGGGCAAATGCGCATGGGGAGATCCTGCAGATCCATGAAAATGTAAAGGTTATCATATGTATCGAAGAGCATATGATGGCTGGAGTATCCCTTTTACACGAAAAGAGTGAGCAATGTATTCGTTGCTCGGTGCCCACATTCACTCTCACTCACTCCCTCACACTCTTGTTCAGTCTCTCTCTCTCACGCTCTAAATGTTTCCCTACCTTCTCTGAGAACAACAGCTCAACTTAGGGCAAACTGACGGCACTTTCGGTGATATATATATATATACACACACAGGTATTTATATATATATATATATACTCCACATGGTGAATTTGATTCATCCTGTGATTTATAGGTCTATTGTCTCAAGCTGCAAAAAAGATCATCAGTTTGAAGACAAATATGTGCATATTTCAGCCATTTCTACATTTTGCAATAAAATATTAATTTACATCATCACTAAATCTGAGATATTAACCACCAGATCCCCACTTTATGACTGATTGTGTCTCTGAAGGTCAAAAAAGTTGACAAATGATCACCATGAAGGCATCAGGACTATCTCACCAGGCTGTCAGTGTATCTGTTTGTTGTGTTGGATAATGCAGATACCTTCAGCCTTCTCTTTGTATCTCTAGAAGCTATCGATAATGCGTTCAGTTGTCTTTAAGTCATGTTTTTGAAATCTACAGTATCGCTGAAATTGAGCCATAAAGTAGCTTGTTGGATTATTTTACAAAAAAATAATATTTTTTAAGCATAAACCCCATTGCTGCATACTATAAATAATCCCCAGTATACAGTAATACCCCCCTGCGCTATATATATACACAGTAATACCCCCCCAGCACTGTATACTGGTTTTATCTCATTTTGCTCCAATAAGCTCCCTTTATTTTAGGTGAGTTTCCCGGCTCAAACACCACACTGAGCTGATTCTTTATGGCAATGCTGATGAAGTCCGTTGCTCAATAGACTTTCATTAGTCAGCGTCCGGCTAGGTGGTTTACACTGAGCCATTCTATTGTTTTCCACAGGCCATATTTAAAAACGGTGCCAGTTAACCTTTAATGCTCTCTTTCAATATTCTACCGAGGCCTACCTTGCTCCTTAAACAACACGGCGTCACTTATCCGCTAAGTACGCCGATTATAAGCTCATTTGAGCAGGACCTCCAACTCTTGTTATATATCACTTGTTATTTCCTGATCACATATTATACAGCGCCACAGAATATGATGGTGCTATATAAAACAATAAATAACAATAACTAAAAAGTATTCTATTTATTGATAATCCAATATCGTTTACAGCTCTATTAGCAGCCAGCTCGACTTTAACAAGTTTGAACCAAAATTCCAATTGCCTAAAATGATTTATGTCTAAAAAGCAGTAAATACAGCTGATTTGCAAAGTGGATCATATTTAGTTTTCAGCCCCTCTGAGAAATCTAATTACAAGCAATAATATGTTTGAATAAATCCTTCTGGTTATCAGCGCTTTCCAGAAGACGGCGTTTCCAACCTATTTGTCAAAACTTCTCATTTTCAGCGATTCAAAGAACTCATCTTGGACAGAACCCATATTATGACATCTTTCAAATTATTTATAAAAAAAAAAATCATATTTCACTAAGTTCTAAATAACAGAGGAGCACACCAAACGAGGACATCATTTTAATCCGATGACAATTTATGTTTATCATCAGTATGACATGAATCGGGGCTTTGCCAAGACTTTTTATCCGATTATCCTATGAATTGCTATTTAAAGTTCATTGACTCATGTGGTCTCACCAATGTACTTTAATATACATTCTTTACTTTAGGGGAATAAAGTGAAACCCACTTACCTTTAAGAGGATCTGTGGACTGGTTTTCCGGCCAGTTTTGGCTACTTGAAGCAGCCAATCAATGGCAGACAAGCACCCCTATTAAAATCAATGGGAACACTTTGTGGACCAGCGTGTAGGAGGTCTTGTTAGACCCCATGGAACTGATGGGTGAGTTGGCGCTATAGCCAAACACATCTCTTTCAAGCCAAGATGCTGACATCATTCGGAATGCCTACCAACGTCTGTGGAAAAGCCCACCAACATCAGCGGTCTGCCCACTGACGTCAGCCGGTCCTTCTGGCCGCGTCCCATGAGCCCACAAGTCCCCAGGTGTCAGGACCCTGGTAAGCAGGTCGGGTAGGAGCCCAGTAGCAGGGGATACAAGGGGTTCTGTTTGCACCCCACGATGCATGACGGTAAGTGATGTGGTACGGACAGGCGAAAAAACACACAGCACAACAGAATACGGAGGAAAGGTACTGTATTGATATCAGATATGACCAGCAAGTAAAGGCAGTAGTCTCTAGACAGGAGGCCCACTTGCGGGGCACACGGCAGGTAAGCCCTCTTGCGGGGCACACGGCAGATAAGCCCTTTTGCGGGGCACACGGCAGGTAAGCCCTCTTGCGGGGCACA